>JAPYYZ010000481.1:0-26029 GCA_030522705.1 Eretmocerus eremicus
TACTTATAATTTTCTGTCATCCATTTGAGAAAGATTTTTCAATAAGTCAAGATAGAATTAATTATTGTATGCACTTCATCATCAAGAGTCGGATTAGCTATCTGAAATCTCGCGGCAGGGGCATACACATTTTTAGCGCATATCGAGGCACATATTAGGTGATGGAGTTCAAAGTGCAAAGAACTCGATAATTTTGTTGGGATCAGGATAACTCTAGAGGTAATTTCTACTGAAAACTTTACTGAAATAATCGAGTGGAGAGAAGAAAATTTTTATTTCAGAGCGTTTCCGAAACGCACTCATTAATTTACCTTGATTAAAGTTACAGACAGAGGCTTCCAAAACTTTGCAGCCTTACCGCCAGTCGCTGGTTTCAGAAACTGTCAGTTGAAGGAGTTTCGAGTTGACAGCACTCTCTTCAATGGCGGGAAAGAGCAATTACCTCTCAACTTAAATTGTTCAGTTCCATCATTATCACATTACTTTTTTTTTGGAAATCTTATTAGTTTCACTGGAGTTCTGTTATTGAGATATTCATAAGTCAAATCATTGTTTTTTTGGAAATTTAGTAATCGAGTGAGCGAGTACATAGTGAGATTTGCCGCTTCACCCCGTCTAAAATCATATGTCAATGAGTTTCGAACTTTGCAATGATCAAAAGTGATGAGCTTGTTCGAGGCGCAGTCGTTGCGCCTTATCGTCTATTCGTAATAATCTTAGTCGTCTTGTCTCCGGTGATATTATACCCGCGAAATAAAAGTAACGTGACAAGGTTCAGTGAAAAATGCTCCACTAGTGTAAGAATTACAGAGTACAGCTGAGCGCGTGGCTCAATTAATCCTCTTGCATACATGCATGCCTGCAATAATTGAAAAAGTCGAGATGCAAGAGGCAAAGGCAGAGGGCGCGGGTCGCGGGAGTTGAGGCGAGGGCTCAGGGCTCTCGACACGAATACATCTCGTTGCGCATCGCATCGCCACAGACCGGCAAACTCGAGACGGCTTAATCAAGTAAGCATCCCCTGGGAGCGTCGCACAGCTCTACGCTCGTCCTGTAGCTCCATTTCCCCGACGATGCGGTCCAGGCGAGAGCGCGATACATGCAGGTGCAACGGGGAACCTCGCACTAACTGCGAGGGACGCAGCTGGATCCGCGCGCTTAATCGCGTTTCAGGCCGCAAAGTCTTCAGGAGTCCAGCACCAGCCACATTGGCTACGTGTACGGTGCCCCGCAGGAAAGTTCATTCGCGTGTGCTCCGCAATTGAATTCCCATTTGGTCCCGCTGTGCGAATTTCGTGCGCGCTCGGCCACTTACTTGCGGTAACGCGGACGAAGCCGAGGTATTCGGGCAGACGAACTCGTGCAACTACGGATAGCTTCGAGCTTTGTTTCGAACTTTGTGTGTATTGCTAACGTGCGTGTTGAGGCCGGGTTTCCCATTTACTCCCTGATTTGCGATTGACTGAATGCCGATCTGAGTCCTATCGCGATTTCCGATACATGATAGTTTCAGGTAACCCTCTTCCCGAGCTTCTCCCTTAGCTTTAAGAACTTTTTGAAAATTCGTAAATGATTCTGTCTTGTGCTCAAAATTGCCATCAAAATTCTTTCTTTACACTTTTCAAGCGTGGAATCATTACATTTTCACAGTGTGAGGAAAATGTGGACAATCGTCTTGAATTATTTTCACCACATCTTTACTATTTTCCATGTAAAAGTGAATGGTACACGAGCATGCGTGATCGTGTATCAGTTGCGGTACATGTCCACGCGTGATCGTGTGTATCCACTCGTCATCAATGATTATGCGTGACGACACGTAACCATAAATGGGATGAAGTTCATCATTTTTCGTTTTTCCACATATTGGTAGATTACTTATTTGTATGGTTCTACTGGCGCCCGCGAATAGGCGATATGAAAAATGAGATGGAATATACATCAGAAAATCTCATGGCATGTCTTCCACTCCTAGTGTTGGGTAGTCACGCATGATCAAGCATGATCACGCCATGAAATGTTACTCGATCACGCGTGTTTATGTACCACTCATTTTTACAAGGGTCTCTTTCAACTTTTCTTTACTTCGAAAACGATTATAAACTCGATGTAGTTATTTCAATCTTACGCATTCAGAATAAGTTCGTAGCATCTTTCATGTCCGTAAAATGCTTCGAAAATCTCTTTACAAGACATTTAATGTGTTTGTACATACGTTTATCGTAGGATGAAGCATCAATGCTCTTTATTCTATTTGCAAATGCTCGGGCAGAAATCTGATGAATGCAGCTGAGCACAAGCGTGCTTATCAAACAGCATCATTCGAGCATTCAGCTGATTTTATTGTTCTTTCGCGAGTGCAAGCTTGAGTTTGTAACGCAAACATTGCAAATAAAGGGGTGCACGAGGGGTTGCACTCGCGTGGTCGAGTGAAATTCTCCTATTATGAGGAAGAGATGAGAGAGCTCTCGCCGGAGGGCAAAGTTTTCTCGACGTTAAATTTTCTGTTTTCATTTTTCACCTGTGCTATTTCACGTTTCTCTGGGTAAGGAGCTTTGCGTACATTAATTTACTGTAATCCCGCAGTTGAGAGTTCGCAGGCTGTTTTTTCGTCACGAAGAAAATTACTGTCGCGCGATAAGGCCATTAAATTTCATGAAAAGTTCTTATGAGTTATAATTTTCTTCCTGACGCGCGCTTATACGAAAATGTATGAGAATATGAAAACGACTGGCGAATTTCCGGTGGATATCTCGAGGCATATCCTCTCGTTTTTCACGAGGAGGCGCTTGAATTTGATTCGCCTTTTTTTCCATCAGGCTCTGCCTTCTTTCACAGGTCCACAGCTTTTGAATTTTCACGAAGCATTACTCTGAAATAGAACTCTCTCTCTCTCTCTCTCTCTCTCTCTCTCTCTCTCTCTCTCTCTCTCTCCACTCCATAATTGAATGCAACTTTTCGCCAAAAAGAGCCGACAAGTTTTTGAATCACACAACTGACATAGCGCACTTCATTGCGCACTGCTCGCGATTTAGGCGCCGCGCCGGCACGAGAAAAACCTCGGTTGCATCGCAGCCCCCGCGCGCGCTAGATCGTCAAATAAAAAATCCTTGAGCCCTATGAATGTAAGACGGACGTCGCTCGGTACTCGCTCATGCACCCAACACCCTCGTCGTCCCCCGAAAAAGTACACGCCTCGCGATGGAAAGCCGCTTCTGCTGCTGCCTTCGCACAATGCGCAGTGTAGAGCCGGGACAAAGAAAATGCTGCTGGAGCGGGCGCTCGTATACGTCCCACCTTGGTTCGCGCGCGTGGAAATTCCGAGGGGGAAGCGCGCGTAATAAGCATCGGGGAGCTATACCAGGAATATAAGAGCCGAGCCACCCATTGAATGCCCGCAGGTATATACGCAGGAGGGTGGCGGTGGCGGCGCTGCGGAGGAGGAAGAAGACGACGGGCGCAGGTATAGCTGCTCTCGGGGCCCGAGGGGAGTAGAAGGGCCCCGCAAGCCGAGGGGGCTGTTTCGCTGCTCCCGTTGACTCAGCCCAACGCGGCCCGGCGAATCTTCGGTATATTGTAGCCGAGCGTGCGCGGGTGTAGTTGTCGCCGCATATACCTGGCGTCGAGAGAGCCGGGCCCCGGAGCGACGAGGAAGACGAGGGCCGCGAGATGGAGGCCAGCGGCACCGGCATCGGACGCCTCGACTGCTACGAGGACATGTTCAAGGAGATCACTAGGAAGCTCTACGGCGACGACCCCGATCACAGGAGTGAGTACTATGTCGCCTACGAATTGGCCCCTTTGCATACAGACCATTTTGCCCTCGTAATGTTGATCGAGTGAGAGATCTACCCACTTATGCGCCGCCGTGTGTATCCCCGCGAGTAGCGTGAGCGTGTAAGCACGTGGTCGTTTCTCCGGAGAAAAGAGGGGGAAGTAGCTCTCGTCCGATTTCAGCCAGTTGCTCAGTGTTGCATGATCAAGATCGACAAACGTTCACCCCAATGCTCCTATATATCAACCAGGATTTCAAGCAGTTTGCGCGATCATCATTCTACGGGTTTTTGGGTTTCACATTTAATGGAGCTATTTTATACAAATGGGCACTTTGAATCTCACATTTGACTCACCCGCAGGAATAGAATTATAGATCTCAAAATTCGTTCTATTCGTCAGCCTCAACTTGACCCAGAAATTTCGGTTTGATGAGTCCTGGTGAACTGTATTAGAAGAAAAAAAATACATCCTGGCTAGATTTTACTTCAAATATGAACTATCACTTGGATGTCCCACTGTTGCGAGATAGGTTTTGGAGACGATATTAAAAAATTCCATCAACTCACAGATTGCCAGGCCAAAGCAATCATTATTTTGAGATTTTGAGAGCGAGTAAGAATCCTACATGCTCTCTTTTTTCATTTGCTCATTCGGTGACTTGTACAAGTCAGAATTTCCGTGGTCTCAATATCGCCCATCAATCTCTTTCAAGCTCTCATTAGAATGTGTTTCCGAACAGAAGTTAAATCTCTTTCAGCTTTCCTCTTAGGGATAATCTGTCACCAAACTGAATTAATTGGCCATTAGCGCGTTGAGCGCATAAGCATCACTCAAATTTAATTCCGGACTCAGCTAAGGCCGAGTGTGGCCAAGTGGATTACTCGTGGATCTCGGAGCAGCCGCAAGACCTTTGGAGCAAATATACGCGAACCAATACCATCGCGCCAACCATCGCGGTGCGTGCTTCCAAAACCGCGCACAGCCGAATTCCCGATCAAGCCGTCGCGGTCGGAGCACGGCCCTAAAATCCGCCCACGTCCGGTACGCGGTCAACATTGCGGTGGTGAGCTCACGCCGCCGATGAGATAGAGCAGCTCAACGAGCATCTTAGCCGCGCGTTACGCACACAATGCAGTCTCGGAGTAGTCCGCATGCTATGAGCCCCGAGCAATCCTCTTGGGCTTCGACCGGCTATATATACGAACATCCCGAGGGATCGGACCGACGCGCCGATAAGGCTAATCGATCGCCGCGCAGAACGGCTCTCTCTCTCGGCTTCTCTCGCGACCGCGTAATTGAGCGGCACAGCTGTAGAGCGTGGCGGTTCGGACGCAGGAATCGCGCTCGAGGATTGAATCGGCTAATTGCAGCGTTGAGCAATTAGCCGCGAGCCGTGACAATATCCGCTAGCGAGGGTAACGCGCTGCAGACCACTGAGCTGTCTTCGTCGGAGGTTGCGCGTGGAGATAGAGCAACTATAATATATATAGGGCAAGTGGTGTACGGGCATTTTTGCGGCTCATGGGGTCGCTGTATACAATGCAGGTGCTCCTCGAGGCGTGCAGTTTTTGTAGTGGGAGCTTTTGTCTGGTGCAACGGGTGGGATGGGATATAGGGTCCAGCCGCGGGTACTGCGATGCCCTGACCGTGACTGATTCCAGACTTGCACTTGCGAGGTGTAATTAGTGCGAGAGACCACTTCTTTTGCCATCATACAAGCATGCAATTCAATCGTATGATGCAAGAAATGGCCAAAAAAATGATGTTATTTCTTGAGGAGTCCTTCGTAATCAGAGAGTGTAGAATGTTCAATCTAATGTAGAATCTGTGATTCCAACTTTGTTTTGGAAATTTGGTGGATGTTGAGTGATAAAATGTTGGATATTTTTTGAGAGTCTCGTGATTCTAAACTTTGTTTATTTTGAAGAATAAAGCTATCCGTGCAAATAGCAAATGCTACATTTTTCATAAGAAACGCTGGACTTTTCATAAAATATCATGTGGCAGAACCAACTAGGGTGAGCGTGCCCATCTTTGTGATACTAAACGGATTTGGCTATAACTTCTGCCTCTCGCAATATTTTTTTACGTAACTTTACTAGTTCTGAAATCCATTTACTTCAATCCATAAAAAATGAGCTATAGTACGTTCAATTTGAGCGAACTGTGACGAAGTTTTTGCGAAGAATTATTCATAAATCTCAAGAAAAAGCAATCGGTTTCTTTTTTTGAAGTTTCATTCATAGCTATGATGCATGGAGAATGCATCTCATTGCCTCAAGTTGCCTCTGAATGTAAATTTGCCGCTATCAAGGTTCTACTCCAAGTTGTATCTTATGTCGCCAGCCTTGACCAGCGAACCCTAAATGAAATACCAACTATTCTGAAAGTTGAGAATTCGGTTGATTTTTATTCCTCTGATAGAAAGCGTTGAGCAACTCTTTCGTGAAGGACGATGGTTTCCAATCTCGATTTTCCGGTGCAAAGTCTGGAATTTTACTTTGAAGTTGAAAAAAAATTCGATTGAAAGAGTTTATTGGGAAAAATGAAAGATTTAATATGCCGCAATTGGGCTGAGTAGTAAAGCTTGTGACTCGCGTGTAGCGTCAAACGTGCAGAACGAGTTTGAGACGTCGGTGTCGTACAAGAGTGAGGTGGAGGACACTGGCAACGGGACGGACGTTAGCGAGGACGAAAAGTGGACCCTAGACGACGAGCCGCTCAAGGGCACCGATGGAAGTAGAGTTGCCGCTTACCAGGCGGCCACCTCAACCTGGCGCTGCTACGAGTGCGGTAAGCTGCTCGTATCGCAACGCACACGAACGATCAGCTCGATACCCCCTGTATATTGTTTGCAGTTTGCTTATCCGTTAGCCGTACACCTGTAATTTTATTTGCTTCAGCCTCGGCTTCAGCTCTCCCACCCCTTTTCTGTGCGCTATGCGAGAGATACAATTATGTGGCCGTCCGCGAGAGCACTGATACAGGGTAACCAGATACACATGACTCCTCTTTCTCGATTTTTGTTAGCTTGACAGCACCCAACACACGTTTATGTATACTACTTATATATGTTATAGTTCAAATAGATCAATCAGATTTATATGTATGCCTTGTTCTAATTTGTTTCGTAAGTATCTTACTTTTCCCATGCGAATCAAAAACACCAATAATTAGTGAATTTAAGGTTGATTCATCTGGATTCAATCAGTGCACCGATGATACACCAGGAATTTTCACCAATGAGTCACAGTGGATTACACTAACGAATCTGTCACCTATGATGTATGTGTGATGCTGGTTTTTTCTGCGCGTTCGGTCAGTCAGTGGCTTTTTCCACGTTACCGGAATTCTATCAAACATCACTGATCGATTCTCGAGTTTCATAGAGGTAGAGAGTGTTATACTAGTGAAGCGGTGAGTTTCCCCCTTAAATAATCGGTGACTGAGACTTGAAAGAAATTACCCAAAATCGTCTGGTTAGGAAGGAACTATCCAAGATCTGGCGAGAGAGGAACTGTCCAAAAGTTTTTGGACAAAAAGAACTTCCCAAAATCGTCCGAGGACTATCTGTTGGAAGGACTATCCGAAAAATTTTAATTGAGAAGAACCATGCAAAATATCTGCTCGGAAAGGAACTGTACGGACTTTTGTAAAGGAGGAGTTGTCCAAAAAGTCTGATTGTGAAAGGAACTAAAAATTGAATGGGTAATGAAGAACTGTCCAAAAATTCATCATTGACAAAGAACTCTCCTTTAATTCATGATTGAAAATTCAATCGCCCAAAATCGTCTGGCGGTAACAGAACTATCCAAAATCATCCGGTCACTCGATTCAAAATAAAATTCTTGGGATCCCATGAAATCCCAAAGTCTCGTAGGATTCCATATCCATGGAATCCCATGGAACTCTCCGAGACACTATGGTACTTCGCAAGATTCCGATGGGATTCCAAGAATTTTTTTCCACAAATTGGTTGGACTTCTTTAGATAAGCGCTTCTTGGTTAGGCGATTTTGGTAGGTTACTTTTTCGCTCGACGGTTTTGCATAGGGTTTCTTTTTTTTCTTTTTTTTTCTTTTCAACGCATTCTCAACCTCTTTTCGAGGTTATTTTGCGGGACCTACAGTTTTTAATGATTCCTTTTTGCTAGGTAGTTCCGTTTCAATAAAAGTTTTCGGATGGTTCCATTCTTGTCAGACGATTTTGGATAGTTCCTTTTTACTCTCAGCCATCCAAGTGTGCGGGATAACTAGTGAATTAATTCTCAGTAATCGATCAGTGCGGTCGATAAATATTTCAAGTTCGCTGCTGTGTCTGTTGATCAGTATAATACTCATCAAAAGTCACTAGGGAATTAATGACCATCATCGATTAAAGTACTACCTACATATTAGTCTTGGTGATGAATAAGCTCGATCGTGTTTATGATGGCTGTGTGTCACTGGTGAATGTGCAATTGTCACTGATAAATGGACGAGAGTCACTCAAAATTTGGAAATTGTCACTTATTGATGATTAAGTGTCACTGATCAGTGAATGATTGATTGATTGATTGATTGATTGATTGATTGAGAATCATTGATGGATGGATTTGTGTCACTGAAAAATGAGAGAATAGCTGTGAATTTTACTGCAAAATTAGACAGTGTCACTGCGGTAAATGAGAGAGTGCCTAATGATAGATGGATGTGTATCACTGACCTAGCAGCAAGTGGCATAGTCAGTGAAAGTTATCTACTGATCAGTAACCAAAAATCACTAGTCAGCAAAGGCTTATTTTCTATCAACCCTTTGACGCTCAAATTTTTCTGATGCACAAAAAAAAATTGTTTTTCTCAAAACAGTGAATGGCCATTGATATTGAGCCAAAAATACAAAAATCAGGGGATTTAAAAAATTACATGGTTTTTAGCTCTAGCGAGCGCGTGGTTAAAGATGTTGAGGTGCCTCTTGTGGGAGCATGATCCTTTTAAGTCGACATATTTTTTAGAATTTTTTCTATTCTTCAGTTGTGACAATTAAAAGTCATTGTAGTTTTTTAAGAAAAGTTTAATGTACAAATGGGTAACACCGGGTGCCAAAGAGGTCAATGAGCGACTCTTTGAGTTTCACTGACGAATGAGTTAGTGTCACTGATAAATGAGTGACTGTAATTGAGTGATGGTTGAAAAGATGTCATTGATGAATGTATTGGTGAGTGGGTGAGTTTCAATGCCGGATGAATAGAGAGTCGGTGGTAAATTGGTGAGTGATGAATCCATTTGCCACTACTGATCAATGAGTGTCATCGATCAGTTCATAACACTCGCTCTCTTGTATTGATACTCATAGTCAGTCTTTAATGAGTGAGATGCTTTCTAGAAGAGACCAGTATATTCTTTCCAAGCTTCTGAAATCCTCGTCCTCGAGAGCTCTGATGTTGTCCCTGAAATTTCAATACACATCACTGATTCAGGTTGCACTGATTAGCTAGTCTAGAATATGCCATGTTCTACGAGATCTTTTCCGCCCATCTCCGATTACGACAATAACCCAAATAGGTCCGACACTACGCTCACGTATAATTTCACTGCATTGATTACTTGGTAGATTATACAAACGATGAATGTTCACAACTCCATTTGAAGTTATGAAATAGGGTCGGATGATTCAAAATTTGACTTTGGGATTATTCAGATATAATTTAAGCAAATTTATATACCTTGCATGCGTTTTCTCATGGAATGGTTCGTTTTATCACTATTTCATTCATAAGTGTATCAATGGTATCAAAATAATTTGATTAGCTATGATGAGGTTCTATCTTGTCATACATCCCTCGCAACATTCTTGAAGCATATGTCTTATCTTCTTCAACAGTACACGTCATTCCGACTTCTATACTTTGTCTTGGTCACTCCTCCATTTTTTGTTGAATTCTTAGGTAGGTTTCAATATTTTGATTAGGAGCAATCTGATGTGTTGAGGTCGCTATTCGTTATCGCAGTTTTCCCATCAGTTGAATGATTGAGGGCGATAACGACAAGAGATAGTTGTGATCCGGACAATTCAGATTGCTCTCGAGTCTTCATGCTTTGTCACTCGTCCATTTCGAGTTCACTGGACGAGAACTGGTACAAGGGCTGCTCTACGTAGGGAAAAATTCTCCGGAACAACTATACTCGAAAAAATCTTATCCACGCAGCCTGGTAATGTGCCCGAATTTTATGGAATTCTCGCGAAGAATGGTTCTATGATTATGAAACCACTCTTTCGTAATGTAAGCAAATCGTCAGTATGTTACCATAAGGGTGGTATCTCGTACAAATTAGATTTCTTATTGCAATTCATTCTGGAAATTTTTTTCTACGGTACTTGTAAGAGGTGACTTGAAAAAGGCGACCTAAGTATACATTTTTCCTCACCGATGGGCTAGAATAAGGATAAACTTCAATTGTCACAGGTGACTGTATGGGTGGCGCACCACGCGACATGGCTGAGCATTTTGTGGACATGCATTCGTCGCGGGCCATGGTTGAAGAGAATAATCGAGTGCAAAGACTAGCCGGCCGCAAAGACTACCTCTCTGCAACGAGCGAGCTCAGGCTCGAGGACGTCGTATCGTACCTGGAGAGGTTGCGCGACCGGGCCGAGAGAGGCGCACCACCGAGCAGGCGTACCCAGGAGACCCAGACCGTGCCTGCAACCCTGCTGCCCGTCACGTCAAGTTTTCTCCTTCAAGAGTTGCCCACCGCTCTGCCGCAACATTTACATCAGGTATGTTGCAAGCTCGTCAGCTCGTGCATAATTTTGATAAGAGCTTTTGATGATTCGCGATTCAGTATTGCACCTTGACTGTTTTGGGTATATGTTTGTCATCTGCTTCGTGAACAATTTTTCACCTGTAGATATGATGCAGTCTCATTTGAGCCGAGTATTATTCTAACTTCTCCGAGATTTTATATCTTTCAAGAGATTATATTTGAAGAAAAGAATCGTATACCCTACAGAGCTCAATAATCTACCCGCTGAACTGTGGCCGTTTGCTTTCGCGAATGAAATTTCAGGCATGGTGTAATTTGCTGATTATTAACTCATCTGCTGCATTGGGTGATTCCATCAAACATCATTTGCACTTCTATAAACTTGTACCACTCGGCTAAGCCAGAAAATAAGGCCCCAATCGAAGTTACTCGGGACAATAAAAGCTCAAGAGGCAGGAATATGCCGTGCTGAGCTTTATCACGCGAGTCTCGCCCAAAGAAAAGCCTTCGAAGTTGGTCGATCTCTGATGCAAATTTTTCACGACTTTAATCGGCAAGTCCCTACCGAGTCACTAACAATCATTGCGTATTCTTGTGAACCATAGCCCAATCAGAGTCAGAGGTATGAAATGCAAAACTTTCCGATATTTTTTCCACACCCTTCCGCACTGCTTCGTCAATCGCTATAGATCCCATCGCAAAAGTGCAACAACCCGCCCGACTAAAGATTCAAAGGGAGAAATCGTAGCTTCTCGCGTATTCAAACCATCACGGTCGCGTAAGTCGTAGTCCTTCGCACAGGCATAAGCAACGGGTGGCTGATTTCCCGCGGGCTCCTCTATTTGCAGCAGCCGCTCCAGAGCCCGAGCCCGATGCCTGCGGCGACCCTCGTCGTGAGCCAGGCTCCCGCCTCGCCCTCGCCAGCCTCCCTCGCCGCTGCCGTCTCTGTCGTTCAGCAGCAGCACCACCATCACCACCATCAGCAGCAGCAGCAGCAGCAACAGCAGCAGCAACAACAACAACAACAACAACAACAACAACAACAACAACAACAACAACAACAACAGCAGCAGCAACAGTCACAGCAGCAACAGCCGCAGCAGCAGCAACAGGCTCAGACCGGAGGAGGTGGCGGAGGCGGAGGAGGTGGCTCACACGGTGGAAACGGCGCGACGGGCAAGAGGTACACGTGCGTGTACTGTCCCTACGGTACCGACAGGCGGGACCTGTACACGCGCCACGAGAACATCCACCGCGAGGAGAAGCCCTTCCACTGCTACGTCTGCTACAAGCCCTTCAGCCGCGCCGACCACGTCAAGAAGCACTTTCTCAGGATGCACAGGTACGCCTCTCGACTCTCTTTTATCCGCGTACCCACCTGCCCTTTTCACCCTGCTCGTCCGCTCGACTTTGTATTGGACGCGATGATCGCCCTTTGTGCTCGGCTCGCATCGGGGATGCAAGCTGCCATGCAGAGGTGTGTAGGAGAGCTTGCGCGCCGATGAGAGTATATTCGATTCGCTATTCGAGCGTGGCGAGTGGCATCGGATTTCGCTCTCGGATAATACCGAAGAGGATGGTTCGCTGCTGGGAGCTTTTTTAGGGACGACGCACGCCGGTCTCGAGTGGAAAGCTCGAGGTTTGTTCGCGCTCGAAACATCTGGGGAGGAAGTGGTGAAGCGTTCAGCTTGGCAATCGTTCTTTACACGCTGATAATTTGAAATCCGATTTCGGACTCGAGGGAAGAAAGGATCGTGAATATCGATAGAGTCAGAGAACCACTTGCTTCGAAGTTGATAACGAGATTCACTCGGCCGATCCGTGGCGCGGGTGAGCACGGCCGTGTGTTATAACCAAACCAAAAGAAAACTTGCGGAGTCAAATCCGGTGGTGTCTCGCGAGTGGGTAAAATGGATTTAAGCTTTTCCGCTTCCTTCGGCTCCCTGCTCTTTCATGCTTGCATCGACCACTCTCCGCGGATAAGAGGCGGACGCGCCGCTTGTCGACCAACTTTTGAATTTCTCGCGAGTTGTTTCGTAGACTCTTGAGGCGTCGCAAGCTCATCCTCTCCCGACCCACCTCGCTATCTCAAGCGCTTCCAACCGTTCAATCTAATTCCCTCGAACCCATTCCAACTTTTATTCTATGCGCCGCTCTTAATGCTCGATCCCCCGATCGCGTTTTGTCCAGGGAGCACACGTACGAGCTTTCTCGGATACGAAGGCCGCCAGGCTCGGGCTCGTCGCCCCCAAAGCAGCAACAGCAACAGCAGCCCGCGAGTCAGCCCGCCCCAGCCGAAAACTCCTTCGGCACCTACACGGTGATCAAGCAGGAGTCCATCGTTAAGCAGGAACCTCAGCAGCAACAGCAACAGCAGAGTACACCGGTTTATCAGATTCAGACGGGCACAGCAGCGAGCAGCAGCGTCCAAGCATTGTACCAGGCGGTCACCGCTGCTGCAGCCGCGGCTTTGCAGCAACAACAGCAGCAGCAGCAACAGCAGCCAGCTGTGACCCAAGTACCTCAGCAGCAGCAACAGCAGCCACAGGCAAACGTGCGGAGGTTGCAAAACGGCTCCGCGACGCAGGCATGCGGGACTAAATCGCAGCCGATCAAGCAGGAGAGCAAGTCGACCTCGTCGTCGTCGTCGTCGTCGTCGTCGACGAGCAAGGCGAACCAGGAGCGCAGGTGAGCCGTCTCTCGAGATCGCGATGGCTAACTCGGTCCGGAGTGCGCTTTCAATTATTCGCCCGGCTGAGGGATGGATATCTCGGAGCGCTGAAAAAATAATTTCGTCGGATTAGCTGGAGAGAGGCAGAGCCGGCACTCTCAGCCTCCGCGGCGTAATTGAATTGCCGCATTCGCGACTGACTCGAGACTCGCGCGCCGATTAGCACGGAGTAGTACGGCCGGATTGTCGCTTTGAGAGAGGAAGTGTAATTGGATTACGAAATTTCTTTCACCATCTCCTCGGAGGACTAACTCTCGTTCGCTCTACTTGCGTTACGATGATACGCTACTCGCGATTGGATTTCGCTTGACGTTGTTGCGCATTATGAATTCGTGAGTAGGATTCGTTTGGATGATTGCATTTGAGTGAGCTTCGTTACCTCTCGGGATTTGCCGGAATTTGGTCGAGTTTGATGAAGTACGCTGAAAATTAGCTCGTACATAATGGTGACTCTCATTAAACGTAACATTCCTGTAAGTAGAGAATTTCATCTCTCCTATTGTGAAACTTTTAATTTAAATTTGGTCAGTCCCTGGTCGAGCTCCTTATAGAAATAATTGGAATTATTCTTCAAATTGAATTAAAAGTTTAAAATGAGATAATTCACTCATTTTGGGCCTTTTCGAAATAATATACAATAAGTGGGAACATAATTTTGCCTTAAATTTCCCTAGTTATATTTTAATCGAATCTCTTCATCTCGTTGATAGGCAGTTTAAATAGAGTGAAAATATCAAATTATTGGCGTGGATCAGTCACAATCACAAATTACTTATTTTGTATATTTCATCATCTCGAAACGCTTGTGTGGGAGTAACGATTATTTAAAAATTCAACTCCAACTCTTTCAACTCACAAGCTCATTTTTTTGAAACTTACAAGAAAACTGTCAGACCTTTGGGTCATGGATTTGGCTGAAACTCTGGAAATAGTCTTCTTTCGGAACCAAAAGACGATATCCGAAACCGCAGACGCCAACGCTCAAAGTTTTTGAGCTACAGCCTTGAACATCGGTATAGCCCATATAGGCCTTTGCTGAAAAGTGATATCTATAGGTATACCTGCAATGCTAATCTCATGAGCTGTAGCTCAAAAATGCTTGAGCGTTGGCAAGAGTGGCGTTTAGATTTCATTTTTTGTCGCTAAAACTAGACGATTCCACGACCCGCATACCTGATACTCTCCTCGTTAGAATTGTATGGACTTCAGTATGTTATGTAACTTTTCCAGGAATTCCATCTGCAAATGTCTGTAGGCGCATAAGTCATCAATATTTCTACATAAGAAAAATTTGCAGTGCACCAAAAAATGAACTAAACAGTGGGTAACGTTCTCGGCATGCCTTATGTGTTTATAGGTACACGTGCTGCTACTGCTCGTGGAGCGGCGTCGACAACTGGTGCCTGAAGCGACACCTCAACACTCACCTGAAGCCCTTCGCTTGCGCCCTTTGCGAGTACAAGGCCGCCCGGGCGGAGCGACTTGCCACCCATGTGCTCAAGGTTCACAACAGGCGGCAGTGTTCGCGCTGCTCGTACCTCGCGGAGGACCTCGCTCAGCTCCAGATGCACCAGTTGCACGTTCACAGGGTCAGCAGCTCGCACCCCATTGCTACGGCACCCTCGACGAGCGCTGCCTCTCAACAGCAGCAGCAACAGCAGAACAGCGCGGTCCAGCAGACCAGCCAGGCTGAAAGCGAGTCCCAGCAACAGACCATGACTGTGCTGTAAGTACCTCTACTCAAGTTTCTTTCTGAATAGGTGACTTGATCTTCAAAGTACCAGTCTTTTGTGACGCGATTGAACCTCATGGGTCTTTGAGTTTGATGTAGTGGGTGATTGCGTTGTACTATCAAGTCCTCTTTCCCCAGCGACCAGCAACGTTTTCTTACGAACCTGATGATGAAACTTTTGTGTCTACCACCCTTCCATGACAAATACAGAATGCTTTCCTTACACGAGTTTACTTTAAGACTTAGAGAAATGTTAAAACTGAAAATACTGACTAATATGTCAATATGATGGGAAATTTTGTTTAAAAATTTCTTAATAGATAATCTGAGCAACGACTCGAAGAACATAGAAAATTTTTATCGATTGGTATTATTTCTGAAAAATCGAGTCTACGTTATGGAAACGCCTTTTTCATTTTTCTTTGTATTAGTTCTGGGGGGGGAAGTCGGTTGCAAGTGTAAGGGCCCCAGTCTCATTCCCTTACATCCTCTTTATCTGTTTCTTCTGCTACTCATTTTTGAAATAATTCAGAATTGGCACAATTTCAACGGTTTTTAATTGATTTCCTGATTTAGAAATTCAAATTAAGACGGATCAGTTCTCTGTTAACGATTGAAATTGAATCTCCTAGCCGCTTCGATTTACATTCACAGAATAACATTATTGTTCTACAAGATTGGTTCCAATGAGCTATTCAATTGCCTCTTCGTGCTTGTCATGAAAAATTAATGCCCATCGTCCCCCTTAAGACGAGGAAATATTATTTTACCGTTGGAGGAACTTTTACTCTTCACTTCAGTATACCCATTCCTTGTTAAAACTACTCAAGTCAGGCATTTTTGCTTTTCTGTTTAAAAAAAACTCTGATGAATTTCCTCTCCCTTTTGTAATCTTCGCGTTCGACAGAGAATCTACCTCAAAGAAAACTCAAGTATAATGAGAAATCGAGATAATCATAATACTCTTGAGCGTGCGCGAGGTGGAGCCAAAACTAATCTCGGATATTTCGCTCAAGGGAGCTTCTCAAGCTCGTCTAGAAAATCTGCGAAGTTGTAGTTCTTCCTCATCTCCGAAATCACGCATGATTGAAAAAAACTCTTCACCAAACTCCGCCGTGCTAGGACGCAGTGCACTCGAACGAAGTAAGCTCCTTACAGAGCTTTTCTCCTCTCTCCGCTATACGTGATCTCGTTCATAACAATGGCGAAAAACTCTCAGCTCGTATACGCGGTCGTCCACTAGCTCTGGAGAAAAATTCGCGTATATCCATTAAGTTCCAATATGAGCTTGCGACCATGGTAGCTTCGTAATTGGTATACGCGAGAGAGCCGTGGGTGAACTGAGAGCACTTGTGCGACGTACTGATGGAGATGAATTTGGCTTTGCAGGGCTGTGGGAGGGGGCCGAGCGCCGCCGGGACCGCCGGTCTTCCCAGCCTCGTCGGCGGCGATTGCGCCCGCAACGACCGTCATACCGCCCACCACGATTCTCGGGTAAGTGCGTTATTCCACCTCTCCATCCCGCAAATCCTGATATTGCCACGCTCACGTTTTCCGCCCTATCGATTGCTCATCAAGCACCTCAACGGTTACGCTCCCATCGCCACCTCTCTATCGTCTTTGCCACCTTGCTTCCATTTCTTAGTTTTATTCTGCTTTGTACAATCTCTCCTCTCTCGATCTTCATTTGTCGTAATCATTATTATGAATGAGTAATTCTTATTATCATTATGAATTTTAATTTCGTTACTGTGGTTATTGTGAATTTTTGTTGGCTTTTGTTACGTTCGATGTGTTACGTGCTGCACCAAGCCGAATGCAACCTTCATTTTGTTATACCTCTTTTCGTTCGCTCTTTCGTTCATTCGATTTATTTGGTTGGATTTTTGTCTTTGAACGTCATTAATGCATTTTTGAATTTGATGTTATAATCAATTGTCATCGTTTCGGATTTCTTTCAATTGTTACTGTGCTTTGTATATGTTACGAAACATACATTGTTGCTAATTGAGCTGGAAAAAGTATCTTTGAAGAGAATATTATTCCGTTAAGGTTTCTCACAATGCGACTATTGAAATCTGTTGCTCTGCAGGTATAAGATCTGGAAAATGCGCTCGCCCGTATTTCATCTCTCATAAACTATTGCTTAGCTTTTAAACAAGTATATATCGCTACCAACGGCTTTTAATCAAGTATGTATAGCTATCAATTGAAAATCTTACTCGTGAGATGATTGAATGTCTATATGTGGAACAGCATTGTTGATTCGACCAATTACTACATGAATCGAGCACGGTCGATCTTAGCAATCAAATCCATACTCCAACTCCCCGAGATCACGCTGTATAACTATTCAAGTTCTTAATCAACTCCATCATTAATTGAATTGGATTAATAATCCATTGGCGAGCGCAAGAGAGTCATAATAATTATCAATCCACTTCGCAAATAATATTCACTGCGTCGCTTGATGAAATTAACATCAACCCCATGGCTTACTCTCACAGAGCTCTAACCGCTTCTTCCGCAAGATACTTTTTCCACGCACTAATCCGAAATCCAAAACGATACCGAGCGAACAAAAATTCTACCTGTGCAACGCAGCGCGGCCGTAGTGGCGGCGACGAGGTGGTAAAGAGCTCCGCATCGGTCCACCACTCTGCACAATCTACTGAAATCGTACGAAAGCCAACGAAAAATCTACAGCAGCCACGTGAGAGACTCTCTCGCTCACCGAGCCCATACTAACAACGAGTTTCGGCGTGCTTAGCGTCGCCTCGATCCCGGGAAGCGGCTACTCCTGGCTGGACCACCTGCACCAGCACGAGTCCTCCTCCTGCGAGGAGCGATTCGAGCGTCGCTCCAGGAAGCAGCGCACCCCTCGCAAAATTTCCGTCGTCTCGGAGCTCCCGGACGACGAACCCCAACCGACCAGCTGCTCCGACTCCCTCGGACCGGCTCCAAAAGCCGATCAATCGTCGACGACGAGAACGGGCGGACCAGGAGGATCTGAGAGGGCGCGCAAGTACAGGTGCCTGCTGTGCCCGAAGTACGGATCGGCCAGGCTGAGGAGGTACCACAGCAAGGCGTCGCTCCTGCTGCACAAGCTCTGGAAACATCCGCGAGCTCAGCTGAAACGCATGGGTCGTCGGCTGGTAGAGGAGAAGCCGAGCACTGCGATCACCCTCAAGGCCACCGTGCGATTCACGCGCAGCGTCGCCGCGGCCGCGGCCTACCAAAGATGACGCGACGACTGGCTTACCAGGCGGTTCCTGGTGACACGTTGGGGAGCCTGATGTCGGGCGAATTTTTTTTTGACCATTGCGAGGTACGAGAGACCTAATTCTAATTTTACCACGAACTTTCGCGATTAAGAGGAGGTTATGATGCTATATTCGATGGACGTTGATTATTGAAGTTTTTCATTTTCAGAGCTTAGTGTTATTGAGGCAGGGAGCCTCTCTATTTTCGTTACCATGACGTTACCATTTAGTTTTTTATACGAGAAGAGTGTCGTTCAGTTTTCTATC
This sequence comes from Eretmocerus eremicus, assembly GCA_030522705.1. Lineage (NCBI taxonomy): Eukaryota > Metazoa > Arthropoda > Insecta > Hymenoptera > Aphelinidae > Eretmocerus > Eretmocerus eremicus. Next base: position 18,516 of record JAPYYZ010000481.1, read on the forward strand.
CGTGCCATTTCTAGCCGAAACGCATTCTTGTGTCGCGGCTAAGTAGTACCACAAAGAATCTCAAATACTCGATAATTGTTACTGGAGCCATTGTTTTTTTAAGTTTTCAACCTCATTTCCTCGCCTTTTATAATCTTGGACACTGATTGAGTTGTATGGCGGAGGATTATTCTTGAAAGGTTCGATAGTTATTTTGATAGCTTGGTTCTGACGACATGTACAAATCGTGATGTAAAATAAGGAAAACTTACCTCTACTTGTATGAGTGTTACAAATAGACCTTTATTTTCAAATCTACCAATTTCTGTACGACTACCAATACAAGTTCTACCATTCATTCTACGATTCTATAGTATTGAAAATGTATAAATTAACGACGAAAGGGCAATTGCTTCGTGTTTTCGCACGTAAGATTGTTCTCGATATCGATTATTTTTTACAAAAGCCTCCCTCTTGGAGACGGTAGATGCATCTCCGGCACAACAAGCCGTCAGAGTTCAAATGAATGTTACGATTAAGTGTGTCTGTGGAGGCTGAGAGAAGCGCCGTGGCGTTTATGTGGATACTGTGTAAATAAACGATGAGCCCCATTGTTTGTTATTCGAATAAAAAGAAGCGAGCACCAAGCTGAAGAGCCGGTCTCCTGATTGTGTCTCTCCTTTCACTCACCTCCCGCAGCAGTGCAGCGACGACGACAACGAGCGGCACCCCTTGGATATCGTCATCAAGCGCGCTCTCAATATCCGCGCCGAGTGGGCATCTCGAGCGCGGGCGGCGCAGGCCCTCTCCTCGTTCGCTCTGTGTGCACTCGCCCCGGGCGATTTTTTCGATGCGCCCCGGCGAACGGGGCCGACGCCAAGCCCTTGTGCGCGCTCGCGCTTCGGGGATCCGCTGTCTCTGCTCTAAGCTGGAGAGCTGGCCGCGGAAATGAGACGTGAAACTTTAACGCGGCAAGCTGGGCAAAAGGAATCGGCCCCCGGGCGGATCGCGCCGAGTGAGATTGAAGAAAACGTGAGCGCCGAGAGCCGCTCTAATGAGAATGCGGATGACCGCCGCCGCGCTTGTTGCGATGTACCGGCTGCGCTCTCTCAAAGAATACACGCTTGTCCTTTACAGCAGCTCCGTGGTCTCTCTTTTGATCCTGTGGAGCGCGCTCAATCTCTATCAGCGCTGGACTGGAGTAGAGACGTTTCTCGAGCTTTTTTTTACTTCGCAAATTGTTTCGTCCAAGGCAACGCTTGTTGTGAGTGCAGCCACGGAGAGAACGACGAGCTTGAGTGACATCCAAAATTTAAATTCAGATTGGTACTTGTGATTTGAATTTTTGATCCGGCAAACGTTTTTTGAAATTGCGTATCGAGCTCTTTGTATTCCAGTTTCAGGATGCAGTGTTTCCATGTGACTGAAATCCAGAGGATGCGACGGCTCGACGTAGGAAGCGAGTAACGCTGGCATCTGGATAATCAATACAAGATGATCCGTCTCAAGTATGGGATATCATTCATGTAGACTAATAATGAGAAATACAGTCAGAGCAATGCTATCTCAGATACTCGTCGATTCCCTTGGTTTGGCCAAAAATATTGAAAAATGGAAATGTTTCAACTGAAATGAAGTCATATCTGAGCAAAGGCTATTTCGTGTAGAGAGATAATATCAAAGCAATGAATAATGTAATGATGCATTCCGAAGGAATTTGGACGGTTCAGATATGCGGAAATTGCCAAGCTGAGATTTGTTTGGAAAATATGTTTCCTTTTCAATAATATTGAAATTTGAGAACTATATCTATAGTGTTACTGCTGAAACCAGAAATTGATTGGAGACCATTCGAAGTCTAATTACCTGGACAATGCTCGTGGGGTAACTTCCTGTACGATGGTATAATTTTGATATATTTACAGCAAATTTGATTTTGGACTTGTAATTTTGGTAATATCGAAATTGCTCATGTTTTTTATACGTTTTCTTCCGTGTTATGAGTTTTACTTAATAACGCTTCTCGATGTGTCTTTGCATTGGTAATAATCATAGATGAAAGTGGCGAATCTATCATCACTTGCTCGAACTATCCAGGAGAGCGTCGAGCAACCGGATCACGGATTTGTCTGGAACTTCGAGAATATTCACCTTTTGGTGCTAAAAGATTAAATCTCAAACTAAAGAGAAGCCTATTGACCCATCGTTTTTGAGTTACAGCCCAGAACATTACCATTGCAACTATACATCACTTTTCAACATGGGCCTACACGTGCTGTACTTCGTATCTGGAATTTGACTCTGAAGCGATTAAGCATTAAACCCTGCAATATCAGGTGGTATCTTTTGGCACCAAATGTCGACTATCCCCGCTGTTTTAGATGAATCCATAATACGGACCCCTGACACTTTTCTAGTAAGCTTGCTCCAGTCACCAAAGCTATACCGTAACTCGGGGCTTCCTTAGCCATTAACGGTATTTTGGTTTACTTTGGAAACTGGGATTCATTCCGATCCGACGATAGAACTAATCACCGAAGAGCATTCTTGTTTCATTGGCAGTGTTTTCAGTGATAATTCAGCGCAGTAGAGTGAGACTTGAATCCTGCTCTCGTCACCTAATTCACTTTGAATAAATTCAGAAATATCAACATAATTTCGACTCCGAAAACTTTTGTCAGGTTCCGGGATTGGGTCGCTCCCAATAACCCCTCCACAATTTTTTTAAGTTGATACTACAGGACAGAAGATCTGAGTGTTCTGAGTCGATCATTCCATCAATCATTGTCACCTGATACCAATTCCCACCAAAAAGCTGTTTCATTCAAGAAATCAAAATTACAGAATCTGGAGTAATGACTGTTGTAACTTGAGTCTGATTCCTGGACTCTCAATTTCCATTACTGCTTTCGAAAGATTATTTCAAACGTTTTAGAATCATTCAAACAACGTCGAATTCAGACTTGTGATATTCGAGCAATGACGATTTGAAGAGAAAACTCTGCTCTTTCCTTTGAATTGTAAGCTCAAATATTTGCCTGTAATTGATGCCCTAAATGTCTTTCCCTGGCATTAAATTCATTCACTTCCCAATTAACGAACTGAGACGAACATTGGCTAATTTTCACGCTTTCTCTGCGCTCTTTGGAGAACTGCAACAGTGTTTGCGATCAAGTAATCTGGCTTGACGCTAAAGGTAAAAGAATAGAAGTGGACCAAAGTAACCCCTATTCCAGGGTCTATTCTAGACAGTCTATTTTTTGTCTCTTTTGTCAAACATGGCATGAATTTCCATCACTTATACGGATGAAGAAACTCCTCCAGCCTTAAATGAAATTTCTTGGTCACCTCGCAAAGCCTCGCGCACTGTTATGTCCAATCGAGCTGCGCTTAAAGAACTACAGTAGTCCTTCACGATACATCAAATTTAGGTAAGCTGGCTAAAAATTTTCCTTTTGAAGCCAAAGATTCCCCAAAATTTTTTTCATATTCTCTAATATTGGGCATAGAATTCAAGATTTGAACATCTGTTGATCATCTTAAACCGAGAATAATTTTTACCAATCCAGTCTATTAACAAGCTCATATCATGGGTCATAGAATTGAAATTCTCACCTCACTCATTTGCGATGGAAATCAAAGGCTTCTCTAAATTTTTCCATGGAAAATACTGCGAGTACTCATGAGCTGTTTCAGACACACGCTAATTCCTCGGCATTCGTGAGTGTTACGATATGATTCGACAAAACTTTGCTCTTATGAAACGTGCTTCCTCTTAACTTGAGGAGCGAATATGATGCCACTTATCAGAAGTTTATAGTTTCCAACGTATAAGGGATATGATTCAAGGATTGAGGAACGTTTCCATGTACTGGAAACGATTATTATATTAATTGTGATCGCACTTGAGTAAATCTTGATCAATCTCTTCGGAAGTCTATCATTTTCGTGTATTACATTCGTCTGGAAATGTTCTTCTCCGGGTTCTTATGAAAATTTGCCAGAGAGTTGTACGAATATAATCATTAATTTTTCAAGTTTTAATGCACGGAGTATGAGAAAAATGCTCGGCCTTCGAGGTCTTGGTGGGGAAAAATTAGGTGTCCCACTCTCGATAGTGAGAATTATTCAATTTTCCGTCGATCTGCGATTAATCTACTCTAAATTTTTGCGATTGAACATATAATTCAGCTCACTCTACGAAGCTTGAAATGAACTTCAAAATGAGCTGAGCCACATTGGAGAATAATTTGGCGATCTGAAGTCATTTTGCAAAACACAATAAAGGAAGGAGGAATGACAAGTACCTTATAAACGAATAATCAGGTGAAATCTATCTCATGGAATTTCTCGAAAATAGAAGGAAGAGTTTGTTCACTGAATGTGTTCACATATATTCATGTGCGTGTAACGTGACTAGTCTCGCGGATATTAAGACCAGTCCGGAGTGTTCTGTTTTATCGGTCGAGTTGATCGGGGCATGCCTTGCTACTGCAATTTTTACAAAAAAGCATATCGTTTTCAGGAAATTCAAGATAATAAGCCCAATTTTAGAGGAAATTCCCAATCGTTTGAACTTTATAGCGTCGCGGAATTCGCAGTCTAGCTCACGAAAAACCAATAACGTTGATAGTCGAGGTGGGATTATGACTATCCTCGGTCGGCTTTATTGGTTTTTTCGCGAGCTAGACTGCGAATTTTGCGACGCTACAATGTTCAAACGATTGGAAATTTCCTAGAAAATTGGGCATACTATCTCAAATTATCAAGGATAGAGATGCTTTTTTGCAAAAATTGAAGTAGCGAAAGTATAATACTATACAATTTGACCTCGATCGGTAAGGCAGAACTTCGAGCAGAACACACTCTGGACTGGTCTTAAGCGTTGAGTGCAAATAAATTAGGCGTGGGAACAAAATCCATCTAGGACGAGGGCTGTATTGCACTAATGATATACACTCGTTTTGCGCTTGACTGATGATGGAATTCTTCCTGACAGCACTCAGCAGTGTAACTCTTTAGACTCAGTTCTACAGACTAGCAGCCCAACCTATCCCTTAGCTTGAGCGAACATAAAACGTTTAAGCGCACGATTGATAAGCATCGGATGTGCACATGGTTCACATGGTATGCCATACGCACCCCGGGAGGCTGTTATGCATCTCTTGAATTCACAATATAGCTAGCAGACGCATGCGAGGACGGCGACCCGTTGGACGACAGGTCTTAAAAGTTTAACCGGCGATTTGTCATTTCTGCGAGTGTCGAGAGCGATATTAAAAGCTCGTAGCCGCGAGCGAGATGAGCCTGCCGCCCGCCCATCGTCCCGAGGCGCAGAGGTGTTTCATGGCCGTTGTAAAATATGGAGCAACGGTGGCTTTGGCCACGAGGCTGCTGCTGCAGCCATGAACTTTGCCGGCTCTCTTTACGATGATTCGCGCATAAATTTGCAGACCTGCTCTCAAACTCTCGTTGCACCAGCTGATGCGCCCGACCCTCGCCCCGTCGGTATAGCCCGAGGGCATCCTCGTTCGCGCGACGACTCGTTTGCGTTATTGTGAACCCTCTCACTCTCTTTCTCCTCATTCCGCATAAACTTGAGAAAGACGCATCTCGAGGCGATGATATTTCACGAATTTAGTATTTCCCCGCTAACGTGCTCTAGGTACTTGTATACGCCGGGTGCATGTGTGCTCGTGCGCTCATTGAGCTATTTTTCACGGACCATTCAACGCGCGGACTTGATAGTGAGAACATAGCCGAGAACGCTTTGAATTTTACGACGATGAAAGTTGACCATCTCGCTCAAATTGTTCGCCCGAGCGGATAGTCTTTCTTCCAATGGGCTCGTGACTCGCGTGAATGAGTGTGCTGCACTCGGCACGCGAAATTGCCTAAAAGAAGCCATTACGGCAGAGCTACAGGGTAACGTTTTAATTCCCCTCGTAATTCTCACGTGGTACACGTCAACGTTTCGTCAGACGCCGTGAAAGTGTCTCTGGCTTCATTCATTAACCACACACTTTTGCCGTGGGAAACGCGAGGATGAGGGTTACGGAAGATTTTGGGTCCACAATCTTGATTTTTTCCATACATCTTCGTTCCGATGTCAAAAAACAGTAATTTATCGCCGGATTAGTTAGGTGTAATTTGAAAAAACCAATGTGAATGTTCAAAACCATCAATCAATTGCAACATGAATGAAGTACTTATAGAAGCATACTACGAAGACTTTATGAAATAATGGACATTATGGCAAGGTCATTTTTGTACAGAAAATTTGTCGAAGAAGGCCTATAAGCCAATTCGAGGAGAGAGGTTGACATCCTTACGCCACTTTTTGTAGATTCTTTACAAATAATGGCATAACTATCCATCTCAAAAAATAACTATTTCCGTGTGTGTAGCAAATGCGAAAATTTCAGTTCGAATTGATCTTATGAAATAGCAGTGCAATGTCCATTATATTTACGATTTTTTTCATAAGAATCTTCGAACGCACGTAACTTCGTACTGTTCTGAGAGTTTACGTCGCTTACCGGGCAACTTTGTTCAATATACCTTCTTGGAACTCTATTCGAATTTTTTTCTTGGAATCCACTTGATTTTTTTTTCATCGACCAAAACTGATCTGTGGTAAAGGAAAAGAAGATGGTTTTTCGTCAAAGTTCGAGATGGTAGGTCACCAAGGAATTAAAAATAATTCGTTTTTGTCACCGTGAACATGGTTGGAGCGCAAACCTTCAAATAAGGGAAAGCGCGACTGAGACGTAAAAGTATGCATATCCCGTCAAAAAGAACATCTCGCAAAAGGTCTGACAAGAGATGTCTTCCCAAATCTTGGAGAAAGTCTTGGTTACGAGACTATGCCAGACTTTCGATTCCCCCACAGAAAGTCTGGCTCGTTCATCCAGACTTTGATCAAGACTCGAGTGAGATTAAGACAGCAAGGCGAGGTCTCGCAAAACGTCCACAGAGTTTTGCGAGACTTCTTGCCCGATTTCGGTAAAAATTGTTGTGCCGATTTTGGAGTGCGGCAAACGTTTGATGCCTTTGCCAGACTACGGCCGAGGTGGAGTGAGTATGGTGTAAAGTCTAGCATTTTCTGCCAGATTACGGTGGAGACTTGATCCCAGTCTTCTCAATGTACGAGTGATGCCGCAAAAAGTCTAGAATTCTTAGCCGAACCTGATGCGATGCCAATATTAACCATCTCTATTGATGAACCCCACAGCAAACACTGCCAACTGTATTTTTTTCAAACGCGTTTCATCAAAATTAGTCGATATATAGACTCCGGGTAATTCTGCGCAGAGCGAGTATAAGTCGACTTACAGTTCTCGCGGGGTCGGCGCATTCTCATGCCAACAGCTGTGCACGGCTAATCTGCATCTACAAAAAAAATATAATCACAAAAATCACAGAATTTCTCTCGAAAATTGTCCTCGCGATCATTGGTTGGGACAGCGAAATACAGTTCTGTTGATAGATAGTGAGGAGGCCAAGCCCTATTTTCTTGAGGTCAGAGTAACATA
>JAPYYZ010000482.1:0-29500 GCA_030522705.1 Eretmocerus eremicus
TGATCAGTAGTTGTTTCACTCTATGCAAATTCTACAACTTTCTGTCCGACATTTGGGCAGCTTTGGCCAGAAATTTGACAACCCTTTCATTTTAAAATCATCAAAGAGCTTTCAATGGATCTCCATGAACCCTTTTTTGACGACCAGATTGCGTATTGTCTCCCACGATGAAAATTCGAGCTCTGTATGCATCATTAGTACCATGGGTGACTAACAATACGTTTCTGACCCACGTAAACTTGGCCATGACTGATTGTGAGTAGTATATTGTCGCCGGGTCGCGTAACTACCTTCAAGTATGTGCACGTCTTCGAAAAATTTTTTTTACCTTTAATCGTCAACCAATATACTGTATCGGCCGTTCTGCCGAAGCTTGCTCAGTTGATGATGGAGAGTTTACGAATGTAAAAAATAAACTTCCGAGTAACTAAAAAATATACACTACCTCCCAGAAGTAATGAATAATGTACCCTCGCAGTGAAATCGTAATATAAGAAAAGCATCTTGAAGTCCAGAAAAAATGCTATCATCCTGAGTTTTTCAAATAGTTGTTTGACACCTTTTTCATAGTTGTACATAATTAGGATTAATAAAGTGAAAAAAAATCCTTTCAATCAATCACCTGTCATTTTGAAAGGAATGGCTCTAGAAGACAATGCCAAATTGGAACTTGTAGATCTTTTCAAGAGCTTCAATTCTCCTTTTAAAAAATGTATTCTGATGTTTTGGAGTCAAGTTAATAGGGCTCTGAAACAGCGGTGGCCATGTGAATAAATATGAGTTACATTCATTCGTCACCCCATTTTCACGATTTATCAAGTTCAGGAGTGACCACGATGTGAACTAATGGATTAAAGTATTTCAAACTTGCTTTTTGTGGTTTTTTTCATTTTGTATCGTTCGTTGTTTTGCATCGACTGCCCATCTTCCAGAGCCCATAACTGGGCTTCAGAATCGTAGAGAATTTTTTTAAAAACCGAAAATGAAGTTCTCCAAAAGATCTACAAGTTGCAATTTAGATTTTGTTCTAGCACCATTTTTCTCAAAATAACAGGTGATTGATTGAAAGGATTCTTTTCAGTTTTTCAAACCTAATTAGACGTATGGCGAAGGCACCAAAAAATACTCGAAAAACAGATTGATAGCATTTCTCTGATATGCGAAGCTTTTTCAATTTTTTTGGGTTCAAGGGTTTTCGAGTATTGCGATTTTACTGCGAAGTCACATTATCCATTACTTTTGGGAGGTGGCGTATATCTTATGGATTTTCAACATGAGTAACTATTTTTACCATTGAATCAATATGTTGCCGTGATGTGTCTCGTTACAATTCGGAAGTCGTGGAAACTTTTGCGCATGTGCAACATCTAATATCACTAAATACTTCCGAAAAACTGTTGCGACGTAAATTGATTTTGGTCATATTCTCGAGGGGCCACGAAGTTGACACTCTTATTTATCGCCGTGTTTTGAGGGTGAGAAGCTGTGTAACAAAACCTAGATCTCGTATTTTAATGGTTGTCTTAATTTTTTTTTCTTTCAATAGTTCGAGACCTGTAAGTGGATGATTCATGACCTCAAAACCCTTTATAGCCATATTATGTAACCACTGCCTTCATTTGCACGTGACTTAGGCATTTGCGCAATACCAATGAATGGGAGGATAAAGACGAACCTTTTCGGAACTGATCAAAATGTATTCAGAATATTATGTAAAAATGTGATTATTTTAAGCGGGAACATTTTGGGGAGGCTGTGCGTCATCGTAACATAGGGCTGATTACCAAAATTTACGGTAGAGACATGCCTCGGAATAAATTTTTTGATTATTCGAATTTTCGGCCCTTCAAACTTGATTTTGGTTAACTCTGATATTGGTACACGATCGCAAAAAAATCATAAGGTATGTGTATAATACATCAATTGAGAAGGCTAGCACACCGCAATTGGCTGAGGCTTGAGCTATTCGGCAGGACTGCCGATGTAGTTCTTCATGATGAGGTACTCCGTGACACCTCTAGAGAAAACAAGACGAAGCATCTACACACAGTGTCGAACATTACATTTCTCACTCTTTATCTCCACTCTACTTGTCATTAGGTATTTTTAGTGCCCGAGCTAAATGCGTCAATTATTTTCAAATGCACTGAGATCAATCTTGTGCGCACCCCTTAGAGTCAATTATTAAAAAATAAATACACGAGTCATTTCCCCGAGTCAATTTCCAGCACGTTATTTTCTGGCTCGAGTTTTTAGAACTATCTTTACATGATTCCATGTATGAAATTATAGGATTTTGACCATCAAGAAACTGATTGGCGATCCTAACGATATTCCTATTCCTAGGAAAGCGCCCAGCATAGCAGATGCGATCTCTTTCTCTTTCAAATCAACAGCACTGAAAATGATAGAAAGAAGATGATATATATACATTAATATTTTTGAGGATTGAAACTCAATTTACTTACGCCGATCCCAACATAAAAACAATATTGCAAAGATATCCATTACTGATGCCGAATAGGACTGTCAGCAGTATATAGTATGCATCGTCATGAATATACACAGGAAGTCGATGACGGGGTTGTGCGTTACACAGTAAAAACGCTGGTACAAATAGAATCCTCAGGAAACTGAGAAATACAACTAACCAGGGTTTGTTTTTTGGCTGGAATGCAAAAATTTACATGAAAAATCGATCTATACATTTAACTCGCCAGAAACTACACGAGCAGTTTACTATGTATATTATTTTGGAATCTTCAAACGGAGAAACATGCGACTCACCCATATGAATATCCCAGATAAAATTCTACCCAAATAATCTCCGCAACTGAATAACAAATATGTGACAACTGGTACAAAATATTTATCTGAAATCAATAAGTTTTGATAGAAAAATAGGAAACTGTGTATTCTCAAGACTTCATGATTACAGTAGAATTTACTAACCATTCCATGGATGACCGTGTCCTTTTCCTTCACTTTCAACCAATACTGTTACAGATGGGTAAACGGACATTGTTATGACGAAAATTAATATAACGCTAATACCGTATTTCCAAATTTTTTTGAAAATACGGGAGTATGAGATGTGTTCCCCAGAAAAAGTGACTTCATCATTTATAGAGAATTGAGGTTCATTGGGATTCTGAGTTGTCACTATAACGTGGTATTTGAAGAATACCTGGAAATGAATTCAATTCGTCTGAGGTTATTCTTATTCAGAATACAATTTATGGTAGTTTCCTCATTATTCACTCTTCCACAGATCTCCCTCAAAATACAGAATGCTTATTGTGATCTAAGCAGTAGGTCAGAAGAATAAAACAGGTAAGTTTTAAGAGCGCAACCTAAATAGATTACTGATTTACAGATCTCAGAAATGGAACAATACAAATTTCAACAGAAAAGAGATAGGCCGGTAATATCTCGCGTTCAACCTTTTACATGTTTTGCTCGCTTAGGTCCTCGAGTTCATACAAATCTTCTAACGTAATCAATGGCACTGAAAAAGTCAGTATTTTGGCAGATTTTTTGTATAAGGAAACCCATACTCATTTCCACAATATTTTAGGCCAAAGCTAATGAATTTATGTCGACCGTAAAGTAGCTCTAACTCGTTGAGAGCGCTTGAAAGTAAGATATCCGTGATTGCGCAGCTGAATCTGTGGGGGAAAAAACTGTGTGCAAGGTCATGTAGCAATCATGAGGTATGAAAGTTACACAACTTGGGCAAAATTTTGAGCTTAACCAACAAGGAAACTACCTTCATTATGTCATAAGAAAATTTTACTCACCGCTCTCTCCAAGAATATATACGAAATCAACGATAAAAGTAGTACAAAATCACCAATAATAAAATACAATAAGCCTGACATCACAGGACTAGCACCAATCCACAGCGATAATATCTCGGTCAAGGCGGTAAAAATTCCTCCAAGAGCTTGCCCCGCGTTCGTCGCAGTTATGTACTTTGGAGAAAAGCGTCCGACAATACCTAATAAACTTCCTCCAAAAATTGCACTTGCGGCTACAAATGATAGCATTAGCATCAGAGCAAATATGAGTGAGGTGAATTTTTACTATTTACCATTGACAGCGGCTACACTGGCTAACGTTACGATGAGAAATGTAGTTTGATCTAGAAGAAATGTATTTCTTTATAGTATGTGCATTTTACCGAGTTCAGCGGAAATTAGACGGTAATTATGGAAAAAGATTGCTTTGATTGAAAATCGTTTACTTACAGGTATCTGTATTAACTTGAGCAAATGCTGTTGTCAAAATAAATACTGCTAAAACAATGCCTTGGGAACTAATCATTCTTGTACTCAACGAAACTCTAAAAAAAAAATAACGATTATTTTAAACATAAAATACAATTAAGAATTCTGTTTGATAAATCTTGAACTATCTTACTTTTTACTGATGAAAGTGTTGATAATCAGAAATAATGTGTTTGGAACTGCACTAGCTATACACATGTAGGAAGTAAAACTAGCTTGAAGATCAGTTCTGTTTCCAGAGATCTCCACAAAACTGCTGTTGCCAATGTGAGAATCATTGTGAGAGATTGGTCTAAATTTATATTTCCAGTACTGCAAAGAATTATTTTTAATAATGTCCAGATAGAGCACAAAGAAATCTATCTTTGAAATTTAACTCACATCGTCTGCAGTGATGAAGAAATTCCATGGTATCAAGGTATTCATGCCAAGTAGATAGAAAACTATATATGCTAAGTTATATCTGAAATTTGCAAGATTGTTAAAGACAACTTGTAAAATCAAATTGTCTTATAGTATGATACATTACCTATCATATGGTACCTCACGTCGTATGAATGGTTCTTTATGAGAGTGAACAATGCTTGGATCATCTGAATCTGTGTCAACATCACTCTCATAATTGAGTTCATCATCCTCTTTGAGGAGGGGTTCTGAATTAGCGGAATTGATCATTTCACTACAAAATTAAAGAATTGATAGATGAATTTTGTCAATCAAGACAAAAACTGGATTTCCTTCAATGCAAGGTGGGCAAGTGCCAAGATCTTTGCCATTGCGATGCCCCAAATTTTTGGGAATTTCTTTTCAAATTCCTTGATCCCAATGATCAAAATTAGATTATAGCCTCTCTAATTATGTTACAAGTTATTTCACTTCATTTTCAGGTCGGGAAGCAGATAGAGTTGCCTGAACAAAGATAGCTTGAACTGTATAATAGGTGAGACTTATGTAGCAATGATCATCTTCAAATGTTCTCAAGACCCGATAAAATTCCATCACATAACATAAAACTCGAATGCAGCTGAGTCATAGGCTTTTTATTTGTGCAAATACATCACAAATTCCTTGATCTGACTACTGTACAATAGTTCAAGGCAATGCATTTCGGAATGCATCTAGACTCATCTGAAGAAACTGTCTTGAGGATAAAATTAGCTTGAGAATTTGGTCAAGGTTGTGCATAAAATATAAGTACTTTAGGGTTGACTCTATAATTATTGCCTCAAATGTAAACAATGAGAGGCACGTTCATACTCACGTTACTTTGCGTCTGTTCCGGGATCTTTTCCGGCGTGATCTCAATAATTTGGTGCGGTTTCTCAAGGGGAAGTACCCTGAGCCCGAGGCCTCTTCTCAAGAAAAATCTGGTGATCCACAGTGAGTTGCTTCTAGCAAGAGATCATCTCCCGTCGTCATTGTATTGTTGACTGTGTGCAGCATGTTGATGTTGACCTCGACGGACTGCAAACCGTCGTTTAGAGGGGCGTTTTCGTGGACCGTTCGATCTCGTCAAGGAATGAGCAAACGGCAAAAATCACTGATCAGTCTTCATTAATTTTCTGATGTATTTCCTTCTCTTTCTGGACACAGCTTCCACCCAGTGTAAGGGCGGTAGAGAAAACCCAATGCAAAAATCTATGACCTCTCCTGATGAATCTGGAGATTGGACTAAGTAAAATAGGTTGGTGGCAGCTTGATTAGTCACCAAATTGAGTCACTTCTTTACGCTATTCATTCGCCTCGATTGTCAGACACAGGCCGTTAAGTAGATGCTTCAGCATCCGAGATATCAGGAAGGAAAAATCTGTGCAAACGATTCCTCGTTTATCAGATAGGTAAATGAGTCACAACAAGAACGAGCACATGCAGCTGTCAATACAACATAGCGGAACACAACATCATCAGCTGACATGCACCATCTGTGCAGTCGGAGGAAAAATTTTAAAAAATTTGGAACATTAAGATTTTTTTGTATGTATCCAATCTTGCGCATCATATTCAACCTTTAGGTTGTCAAAATTTTCTTGCTATAACCCACAATTTTGGTGACCTCTCACCTTAATTAGCGAGGAGCACTACAGGACTGTAGCAGTCACTTCAATTTCTTCATTATATAACTTAGTATCTGAATTCTTGCCAAATTACATGCAATATTATTGCTAATCTTTTTCGCAACTAATGATACTTGAAACACAATAATCTCCATACTAGCCATCTAAACAAGTCCAGATCACAAACGTCATCACCTAAGATTACATTCGATCTAAGCTTGAGTGGTATCTGATCTGGACTCATCGACTTCGTTTGAATGGAAGATTATTATTATTATTATTATTATTATTATTATTATTATTATTATTATTATTATTCATTTATTTTTTATTGAAATGGAAAATTGTATCGAGAGGCGCGAAGTCACGCATTGAGGGATATATTCCGCACGTTGGCGCCGACGGCTGTTTGAGAAAAACAATCAAGGATGTATTCGAAAGCATAGATAATTTTTCGCAGAGGAGCTACTTGCACATCCGCGGTTGATCTGTCCTATAGAAGAATACCGCGCGGATACCAAGGCCGCGGATGATGAGGTATTGATCTCATGGGACATAAAGCAATGCGTCTTATTACTGACCGCACTTTTTAGTTAAAAATACGTATTTGTGGGAATAAATCACGAAAACCTCTATTTGCGGAGAACTTGGTATTTTCTGGTAAATATCATTCCAAATCAGTGTCTTTTCATAAAATCATATCTCGATGACATTTTCCCCAGGGAATCTTTCATTAGAAATTGACTCACCCATCTAACAAAGGCCTCTACACTGACTGAGTGATTTTTCACTTTCATGCTTCAGCTTTAGATATTTTTTATACTGCTTCATAATATCATAATCTAGTTCTTCTAAATCAAGGAGGTCAAATAAAGTGCTGAAATGTATATAAAAAAAGGACCGAATCATCTCGTTCTCATATTGATCATGAGCACCAGGTTGGATAAACTCAAATAATAGCCATCGAAAATGTGAAAACCAAACTTGGAGATCTCTTGGCAAACAAATTCGAATATGACAGAATCCTTAAAATGATCTCATAATTTGATCTTATCCTTGGTGCATTATAAATCTTGAATCATAATGGAAGTGAGAATAATAGATCTGACGTATTATATAATAACTGATGAAAATGAGTTTTTTTTTTAATATCCTAATCATGAATCTGCCGATAAGCAGGGATGAACCGCGGATAACCGGGGAATGGTGTATTTTCACAAAACCCGAATGCTAGGATCATCAGAAGTCCGCGGATACTAAGAATTAATGGGATGGAATCACAGAGACCAGTAGAAAATTTTCTGAATGCTTCGACAACTTTGTAGATCGAGCTGTAGACAATAAAAGATCGAATGCGCGCTGCTAGCCAGCAACGATTCGATATTAGGAATATTTCTATTAAAATTTCGTTTGTTGGGATTCAATCCCCTTCATGTAAAATTATTCGATATTCACAAACGTGCGCGGTACGCTTGTAATTTGAATTTGAGCCGGTCGTTCAATTTTTCCATTCAATATCTCACTTTTCAATGAATTTACTTCGCACGGGTATTATGGCCACGTTGAGTCAACGCAATAGATGACTTTCAAGTTTGCAAAAAGTATGAATTGTAAATACTCATCCTGGCAAAAAAATAGAAAAGCGAGAAGCTTGGGTAAGCGTTAAGATGGAAGGTGCGAATCTCGATCGATGCGTGACTGTTAACAAAGATTGAATATTGGCTTTGATTTTGAATATTTCTGTAGCTTCTCGCGGAGCTACCAGTAGAAAGATTGATGTATACACTATAATCATCTTCATTATCCCAAGACTAGGTGATTTGAGCATGCTCTTTTGTTCCGTAAAGACAGGTTTGTTATTAGTTAAAAAGTACGTTTGATGAAAACTGCGTCCAAAGTTTTTAGAAATTTGCAAATGTTGAGTACATTGAATGTTACTTACATCAAATGAGCTCTCCAAGTGCTTCTTGCCGCCACAAAGAATCTCGGATACTCATATTTCTTGATGAAATCAGCACAATGAAGCATCATAAAAGTTATCGCTCAAGAGCTGGTAAAGAGTGGATATGCATAATATATCGACGCACTTTGTCAAAATGGCGAGGAATGGCATCGCTTCTCTGCACGCAAAAAGAGGTCGTAAAAATCTCTGCGAAGCTCTGTTTGACGGAAGATAATTGCGATGTAGTCTCATCAGTCGAATGATTAATGAATCCAAGAGAGAGCTTGCAACTGATTCTATTGTTGGCCAGATTAATGGTTGTCTTTGGCGATTTGCACCGACGAGTTGGTTATGAGCATATTTCACCAAAAACACCCATTATTTTTTCCAAAAACACCACACTTTTAGACTTTATGATGTACTTTGATTGATAGGTTACATAATTGAAAAATGAATCGATACACGAATCACGATGGTCAAGACTGATGTAAATTAAGAAAATTGTCAAACTTACTCATTTCTAATTACCACTATCCACTATTCTTCATATCTAGATTCCTCAAGGTCCACATCTGCTATACGTTTATGCAAATTCATGGGCTGCTGTAGAATATGATTATACTTCGCCCAATCTATCATTGCCTTTATTTGGAGACATGGTTGATGGAAGAAACTCTCCAAGCAGCGTATATAATCCTATCTTTACTCAACAGATAATATCTTCTCAAAAACGAGGTTGTATACTTCCTCCTTAGAATGGTGACACTCTTTCTAAACTATATAGAATCTAAAATTTTAAATCTAGCTAGATTCTATAAATGAAATCTAAATACCTAGGGAACGGAATAAAACAGAGTCAATGAAAAATGTTTGAAAAGTTCTTTTGGAGTAAGGAATAAGTACATTTCGATAAAAGGGCGTAAAAATAGGTTTTACGCCCGTGTATCGAACTATACTTTTTTGTCAATATGTGAGTGAAAGTTGCCAACCCGTGAGAAAAAGTCAACTTTCACGCACAGAATGTCAAAAAATTATAAATATGGGTCCCAACATTTTCATAAGTATAAATTTTTTTCTCTACTCATTTTCAACCGCACCGTATACATATTCTGTGCAAAAACTGATGGTAACTTAGATTTATGTGACATTACGATAATGTTTGCGTTACTTTAAACAGCAAGATCAAGAAAGGAAGGTGATTGTTTTGTTATCTTCGAACTAAACTGCTTGCGCTTCGCAACATTTGACGCGAATCAGCAAAATGCATTTACATTGTGAGATAACTTCTGATGTCGCATAGAATTGGTTTGAACATTTATAAATGATCTTACTCATATGGGCAATGATTCCTTCGTAACTGTTTGACTTCCGATCATTTGTCTAGGACGAGCAAAGTGGGAACTAATAATCTCCATCTCAAAAGATTGGAGTTAAATATTGATTATTGGCATCTTTTGGGGTGATATTGGAGGATTTTTTCCTTTCAATCTAAGGAAAAACGATGAAATCTGCGGATTAGGACTCTGAACCTTCTACCCGAGTTACATTTCAATATGTCTCAGTACGCGTAGACCCTATGGCCTCACAGAATGGCCGGAACTCAAAAAGTGACCAGTATTGGCCCTCTCTGCTCCATAGTAGTTCCGGAGTGTACTCGTTCGTGAAAGAATCGGAATATCAAACGTAATTGTGTTATGGTAGTGCTAAGGCCAAAGCCGGGAATGAAAAATGGGCCTGGATTTTAAACGGTCCTTATTAGTGAGATTTCACGGAGAGAAAGTCTAGATTAGCCGTGAGGGCTCCAAGTCGAAGTTTAGAATGTCCTCTCACCCCGTTTCCAAACGAATGAAAAAATATCACACTTTGGAGCTAATGTGAAACAGCAGTATCTGCTGATTCCAAATGACACAAGTCGGATTATTGGATTTCTCCAACTAGACGAGAGTACCTTCGAAGCTCCTCGGATGCGAGGCGGGTCGAAGGATTTTGATGGAAGGTTTTTCATGAAAGAATGAAAGATATGGAAAAATTTTGACTCTACACTAGATATTAGTGCGTTTCGCCTTTGCTTGGCGGATCTGGCTGTTCAGGGGAGCTGAAGGGATCTGACCTAGGTTAGCTCACGATGCACCGGCCTGAGTGGCCGAGTTCCTTCAGAATGTTAGCATAGCTATAAAACCTAGTCTGACAACTGCAGCTTGTGCAAGCGTTCAAGCTGTAGATTTCATACTCGAAATATTTATATCTCAACCTAGAAAGGCAATTCAATTTACAGCTCTGTGGGTATCTATTGAGTAGAAATCTTTATTAAGAACTAAATTAATGAATTATGATGGCGATGAATACATGATGATTGTAACAATCATGAGTACATATGAATTATCAATATTATAACAACTCACTTATCGATACAAGGTCACAAATTCTTCATTAGCTATTAAACTTTTCGATATCTTGCATCACATCTTTTCAACTTGAAACTCATTAATACAGCAAGAGATTGATCAGAATGAGAAACATCATTTTCAGTACCTTTTCATGATAAAACGCATACAAAGCAATAGAAGAATGACTAGACCGGCGATTCATGATATCTCTTTTGAGAAACATTTTACTTACTCCGAATTTAATTCAAGACAAATTCTTAAAAATTCTCTAACAATATGTTTCTCATTTCTTATGAGATGAGTTTTTAAGTAGGTAATTGGATACTTGAATTCTTCAAAATAGTATCAAAATTCAAGCTGACGCGTACGATCACTCAATTTGTAGAAAATAACTAGATTCTCAATGAGGATTATCAAAGCTGTCCATTTCGGCTGCATAATTCACAAATTTGGCACTTTGTTCAAGAAACGATTTCAAAAATTGAACCTAGAATTGTTAAGTGTATATACATCGATAAAATTTATCAGGTAAAATACTAACTGACTACGATTTTTTCATAACATATAGCACATGAGTTGCTCAGCTGTTCAAGTTTTTAAAGTTTTTACAATTCAGTTGTCCCCATCTCTCGTATACTAAATATTACCAGATTCCCGAGGAAACTAATTACATCACGATAGTTCAAATAAAAATCATCATTCCAACTTACCGAATGAGGCAAGGCGTTACAACAACAAAGCTGCTCCGACATTTCATTGGAATACACCTGAATATCGACATAGAAACTTAAGCTTCTATTGGTTCAACCTGATCTCACTAAAGAGAATGCAAACTCTTGACAGATACGTGGATAGACCATTCAATATTATGATTCTTCCATTTGTGATCAATGATAAGCGTTCATCAAGTGGTAGTAAGTTCACTCAAGTTGGCAATGAATAATGCTTAGACTATCAATCATTTTGAAAATGGTGCGAGTTTATACATCTGATTTGGACCATTTCATGAAAATTCTAGGTAAAAAAAGTTTTAGTTGAAAATTAGGGCCAAATTCAATGAGTGCTTCTGGATTTGAACTAGAAAAAACTCGCCAAAAGTACTATGGACCAGATTCTTCGACTCAAAGGCAAAATCGCTGTAATGAGCATGTTCGATCAGAACTTCAATTAACACATCAGGCTTTCATAACGATTCGTATTCTTTGGAAAGACCCATAAAGTTTTGGATGATCTTGAAGATAACTCTACATCATAGAAGATTGATTGTTCGAGTAAGCAGGATTGATCCGATTTCATCGATTCTATGATCAATCTGTGGACGTATTTAGTTTAGGAGACTATGTCAGTTGACTCAGGACATTCATCCAATCAAACTAGTTTTGAATCGTTATAATGGAATATAGTACGGTTGTACCGAAACTATCATCAATCTAAGGTCATATCATGCTCAAATTCAACTTACATATTTTCACCGTTATCTGTTCTTTGAAACTGTTTTCTTTCTCCCTAGCTTCAAGAGCTGTCTCTGATTCCAGCTCACGTTATTTGGATTGCTCTAATTATGTAACCCGATGAAGGTATTAACAGAACTAAGCATAATGCGGAGGAACATACAGTTTGCAATAAGAAATTACTTGATTGGGCGATAATGAAGAGTCAAATCTGCAGAGCTTTTCCAGATGAAATGTCTCACCTAGGAATCACAAGGAGGAATAAAATTACGGTAAATTACATCATTACACGTGAGTACGTTATTTTTGACGGCAACTTACCGTGCGTAAATCCATCGATGGATCTAAAACTTGATCGTTGCAAAGTATTTCTACTTTTTCTTCTGCTAAAGATGAATTGTCAGCGTTTGAGTCAGTATTTGTGCGATCACCAGCTGGGGAACCACTCGATACAGTGTTCCCGCCACCCGCGATGGAACCCGAATCACTTCCAGCTCCCAAAACTTTGTCATACACATGTTCAGCGACCTTGCGAACTTGAATGAAGTCGTTGGCAACGAGACGATCTCTATAGTGAGGAAGTATAATAAGATAAAACCACCGCAACCAAATGAAAATCTTCAATATTCTTACTCAACTCACTTTTTCAAGCTTTTGGCACCAGAACTTGAGTGTTGAAGGAGATGGAAACTCACTTTAGTGAACTTGGGTAGATTTTTATCCACCACAATATCTCTAACCCACGTTGGCACGGTCTCATTCAAAAGTGCGCCTTCCGTTTCTCCAGCGGCATCTCGCACCAACAATCTATACAGTGTTCTACCTCCAACTTCACTGAAAATTTTCATTTTGATTTAGGATTAAAATTACTTTTTAGTGGATTTCCTAGTAAACTTCTTACTGCATCGCAGAACGCTCAGGAAAATTGAATTTTCTCTCTACACATCCTGGAATTCCAGTGCGATTCAAGAAATTCCAAAACTACTGAGAGTCAATCGCGAGACTCATTTGACCACAGATCCACTTATAGAGCAAGCTCGCATAAATGGAGAGAATTACAGACGCTGATCTTGGATCTTGCGGAACCATCAAAATGAGTGGTTGTGAAATAATGATGAGTTTTGTAAGTACAGTAGCTCAGTGCTCTATAATCTGCTTTTGCTAATTTAATATCTACAATACTTTTGATCTTTTCCAGTTACCGATAAATATTAAGATCGCTTAATTACCTGAAAATCACGGGTGTGTGTCCGGGTACGGAAAAATAAGGATTATCTCCTCTTGCATGTTGGGGACCACTACCATCATTACTGTTACCATCTATTTCATCATCAGCGTGCAAAGGCTTCCACCAATGTTCCAACAGTGCTTGCAGTAATAAGTTACCATAATTCACTAAAAATTTCAAACGTTTAATGAACCTAGCCTGCACAATGAATATAAAAGAAAAATCCCTAGCACACCTTTTTGATCTACACTATCATCTTCAACTAGACCGCTTTCTTTGGCGGATACCCATGCCGATAAGCAATCATTTTCGTCCTGCCCCAAATGAATAGTTAACATCTAGAAAAAGAATTACTATGATCAAGAAAAATGACAATTATGATTATAAACTGAAATTTTGATAATATAATATACGAACGCCGGTCTTGAGATCGACATTGAACCAATTGGGTACATAAACTGTTTTATTCCTTTTTTTCACTTCTTCATCAAAATCAACACGTCCCAGGTCTTCTGCTTTGCAAGCTTTTAGTACATCATATACAGCTACATTATCTTCTGTATCTTTAGTCAGGACATATCTCTTATCATTCAAAGTGTAACAGTGCCGAATAGCTGGTCCTCCAAGAATTTTTTGAGCTGGTTCAGAATTTCGAGGAGTCAACAGTCCAGTTAAACTCACTGCATCAGCATTATAATCACCACACTGCCAATCTTTCTGATTCAAATTCTGCAATGAATTCAACATAATAAATCGCACTGACCATGAGTTAAAAAATGCAAGCACTTCAATGTTGATGAGTAAATACCCAATTATTTATCGTTGAATCACTTGTAGCAACCCATATGCTGGACTGATCTGGGGTCATAACCATTTTCAAAATTGGAGCCTTTTCTTCGGCAATCACAGTGAATTTATCAGGATTTCTCAACTCAGTCATCACAATACGTTTATCTCGGCCTCCAGATATCACGTGGCCGAAATTTTCAGTTGCCTAGAAAATTATATATTGATGAAAGATGTGTATTAAATAATGGTGATATAATCTATGTGATTTGCGTCCAATTAAATAAGCGTCATCATGAGAGATATAACGGGAAATGTTTATAGACTTGGTAGTGATTTCTTGTACAACTGCGTGTGGAACGCTTTGCGGCTTTTCTCAATAATGTGATGCTGAAGGAACCTTTCATCGCCTGATTCTGTACAATGACACTCACCAGTAATGCCCATACTCCCTCAGTGTGCACCCTATAAGTTTGCACACATTGTTGTTGACCAATTGACCATAATTTGATGGTGCCATCCGAACTAGCCGATAAACACTGAGTGCCATCTCTGTTCAAGACTAAAGCCTTGATATTATCTTGATGGCCCTTGAGCTTCATGAGTTTATTACAAGATCTGGGATCCCACACACGTAATACTTTTTCTGTGCTACCACTGACAATGATAGTTCCAGATGGATTCATAGCTAGACTATAAATAGAATCTTTGTTGCCTGTGAGGGAGGATGCTGGAAACAAAAATGAATGGATACATTTATTAAAATAATTAGCAGGATTAATCAGCTTTCGCCACTTGAAAATGAATGTTGCTAACTCAATATTGAAAAATTTATTGAATTTCAAAATTAAATAATAGCTGACACTATCAGCACAATATCATGACTTACTTGTGACTGTATTATTGCTAGCTGTTAGAGCAGTCAGAGTATTCACATCCCACAAAAAGACTGCTTTATCCAGCCCTGCGCTTGCAACTTGTTCTCTATCTTTTGCATATGCTAGCGCTTTGACATAGTCTTTGTGAGTTCTTAATGTGGACATACAGAAGCCTTTATGGGCATTCCAAACTTTGACTGTTGTGTCTGAACTAGCTGATATCACTGTATTTTGACATAAGAAATACCATGATTATTATCCTTGAATTACTGTACAAATCACATCAGTGTCGTTATTGACTTACAATTTTTGCCTCCACAGCATAGAACAATATCATTGACCCAATCAGTATGATGCTCCATGGAGTCCATGTAAGGATCATTTATATTTGTGCAATTCCACATTCTTATAATGCTGTCCCTTCCGGCTGAGTAGAGCCTGTGTAGTGCAGCATCGTACTGAAGAGAGTTGACTCCGGCACGATGTCTCCGCTCCTTTTCATCTCTGATAACCATGGAAACCTTGGAACAGATTCAAAATTTAATGGTAATGTATCACGATCATGGGTATTGTGTCAATGTTTTCAAAGGCCCATAAATCTAAAATAAGACCTTAGAGAAAATAGTTAAATAACCAGGGTTGTGAGGGAATGACCCTGTCGTTCCAGCAACAAATCAAAAGTAACACTGACAGTGATCCCTGGCGGAGTGCAAGGTGCACATGGACTACTCACTTGCACTTTTTTGCGAGCACTTTGTCCACCTGTTTTGTGGGCTGCCATGATGCGAGAGGTACACCGTCTTCAGCGGTTACAGGGAGAGGATAATTGAGAATCGCTCGCTGGCTGCTACCAGGTCCCTGGTGTCTGGGATCGCCACGAGAAGCCAAGAACTCTGGACGGTGATATCGAGCTGACCCATCAGGAATGGGGAAACTCAAGCTTGTAGAATGGGCACTATTCTGCGGGCCCAGCCGCCGGTATCACGTCGAATAATTCAGCGACAAGGATGATGATTATTTGGGCACGCGTTAGTACTTTCAACAGTCATGATCGCGGCAGTTGGTGGTCTACTTTCCATTTCCATCACTCAAAGGATAAATAATAAGATAAGAATAGGCTAAGAAGCGGTGTTTACTTCAGTAACCTAAATTCACGATAACTTTTCTTTCGCTGTTTCACACCAAACATGCTGCATGAAGAGCTCGATCATCGATGAAGAGTCAAACCACTTGATGCATCTTCATTATACTTAAAGAATGGGCCTATATATAGGTACACTCGGGATTCTCTGCGATAATTGTGATACTACGATAATGTAGCTATGAATGATCTAACGTTAGAAGTGCGCTCGGAAGTGCGGATCAGTGCGGATGGCAGCAACACGGCAAATCCCAAACCCTACGCCTCTAGTCTACTATATAGCTATAGCTATACCTATCCTATCCTCCTCCATCCCTCGCTTCTACAAATTTGTAATTCAGCAACATCATTAAGTGAGTGATTTGGAACAAGATCGATCTATCTGAATTTTACTGTTTTATGATTTGCCAAATTTTGAAACCTGAGATGAGCGGTTTCGAATAGTCAGCAAAAGTGCGACGTCCATCTGTTACTAGCTATCTGTGATTCACCGAATATCGAACCAAAATTGGAATGGCATAACTCAGATTAAAGTTTGCAATTCGCCTGAATTTGGTTTCTACTTTTCTACTCCAAAAGACCCAAAAATCACAAATTTTCATGTGACGGTAATAAAGGATTCTGTTGTAGCGAATGGGCGTTAGGGGGGGGGGGGGTCTCTCTAGCGGTAAGCTCAAACATGGAAGGCAGCCAATTATGCTGCGCTTATTAACGCTTTTACAGTCTATTTAAGTAGAATACAAGCTGAGAACACTACTTCTACCAAACAAACAATCAAGAGAAGATGCACTCTGTCCAAAAGACCAAGTAAGATGCGTACGAGCGTTGAGTACATCTTCAAGTGAATGGTGCATTGAGCCTGTGCGGTGTATCATAATCCATAAAATCAAAATTTTTACTCCATTTACGATTTCTGCAACTTTCTCAAATATTCCACACAAAAAAACTGAAAAAAAATTCGTCTACACTGTTTTTAACTGTTCAAAAATATTTTTGACTATCATTTTGCCCTTCATTTTCCTCTAATAAATGAATGATCATTATCATCACTAATTAAAAGTGAAAAATGTATTAGAATTTAATGCTTTAGTTGACATACACGGCTTTCCCGACATTATTCGACATTTCCGGATAGGCCGGATATTCCGAGAAGGCCTTCTCAAACTACACACGTTCACTCATAACTATACTTTTCATATCAATTATTGATTACTCCCGCTTCGTACCAGAATTTTGTATACCCACTAAATCAGAATTGTTGTAACTATTTTCATGTTCTTCATTTGGCGTCTTGTATTTCTGACACAGTTCACCATTCATTTTCAAATTTTGTGAACTTATCTCAATCAACATCTTTACATCTCCACTCAACTTCCTTATTTTTTATAGTAGTTATGAGGTTCCTTATAAATGTCATAACTTTCTAATAAGTGCAATTTTTGATCTAAGCTCTCTAGCAGCTTATTAGTATAAAACTTCAAAAAACTTTGGAAACGTGTTGTTTCTATCCATTTCACCCAGAAACAGATAGTTAATCAATCTCACGTGTCAACCGGATTATTTTGGTTGGGGAATGATTGTTTCAGTCATCTCTTAGCCGCACATACATGTATCGTTATTCCGGTTTTATAAATCTTTTTTGCTTACTTTGATTTCTGCCAGCCAATGTTCAATTTGTTTTTTAAAGATAAAATTGCTTGGTCTTTCTCAAGCCCTCTATACTTGCTAGTCTCCGAAATACCAAGATATCAGGAATATAAGGGACTCTCGGTTCCGTAAGCTTCGTTGTTAAACTTCGCAGATGCAAGAATGCCGACATATGGTTCGCTACCGGTCTCAAAATCTATGACCATATCAAAATACCGGCCTGCGGGCAAGGTTGTTCTTCAGGAATTCCTCAGGAGTTCCCGAGGATTTTGGAACAACTCTCCGAGAGCCCCCAGGGACCTCCCCAGGAATAGCCAAATTTTCTATCCGAGGGAATTCCTAGAAGAATCGCAGAGAGCTCCCGAAAGCTCTCAAAGAGGTCTGCGAATAGTTTCCGAGAAGCTTTCCGTGAGTTCCCAAAGCGCTCTCGGCGAGGTCCCCGAATATTCCCGAGAGACTCCCAAACATAGCTCCCGCCGGGCTCTCGTTGAACTCCCGTCGAGCTCCCGACGAGTTCCCCACAAGCTCCCGATAATGAATGGTGTACAATAATTGATAAAATGATTATTTGAAATCATACGTACGAAATACCGTGTTTTTTCAAAGGAAACATCTTCAGGTGGTGCCCCCCGGGACCTGAGAGAACACTTTGAGAGTACCCGGCGGGAGCACCTCGAGCTTCTCGAGAACTCGCCGAAAGCTCTTTTAGAACTTTTCAAACGTTTTCCCGAAGCTTCTCAGTGTTCGTAGGGAGCTCCTCGAGGGTTCTAGAAAGAGGAAATTTGGGAGCTCGTGGGGAGGACCTCGGAAACTCTTCTGAGAGTTCATAGGAAGCTTGTGAGGAACTCTCTAAACTGTTCCCACAGAACACTTGGAGAATTGAATTGCCATCTGGGATTGGGAGATGACATCGATTGATACGCTTCTCGCGGCGAAAGAGTCGAACCATTTTCTGCCACGGTGATTTAACACGGGTTTGATACTGGCAGCGCCGCAATGATGGAATTCGGAACATTTTTATACCCTTGGAATTTAACACGTAAATATGGTTTAATTCTCAGGAAACTTCGTAATTTCGGACTCCAAATCGGCGGTACGTCAAACCTGTAATTTATAATGTTATAGATCAATATTCTACTTCATACTGGTGCTGATAACATATATCTTGGTTGCAAACCACGAAATCTGCCGTGCATCATGAGTTATGCAAAGGAACGGGGTTTTATACGTGTAAGGTCCATTGCCTATTGATTCTCACAAATTCACCGAATCTCAATGCCGTTTTGGCTTCGGTAACTTCAATCATCATTAAGCAAGGATGTGTACGAATGTCAAACTTGGCTCATGAGTTCTCACATTCACAAGTTTGAGAGCGCGAGATCGTCCCGAGTGATCGCATACATAGTTTCGGAAGGAATCACCCGCATGGAATTTTTTGTTTCTTTGATCCATCCATATTGATTATGTTATGCTGTACAATGCGCAGAGTTGGAATTGATAGTGTGACGATCATCATCGTGAAAATGTGACGATTTTGACACGGAACTGACATAGATGTGAGCTGAAACGGAACTGGGATTTCGCAATAAAATCGGTCTCACGATAGAACGACTCAACGTAAGGCCTCTATCTCTACCGAATATTTCCGAAAACTTCATCCGCGGCGCTCATCAACAGCTTTTGAAAAGTGCTGCCGAGTGACACGGAACTGACCAAACTTCTTGGACATTGACGTCTCGGATGCAGTTGGGCGTGCCCAAATTCGTATGTCAATGCTCTTGACATATCCAGTGCATAGAAAAATTTCTTTGAATCCTCAGCTTTGAGAGTAAATTAGTCCGGATCGATTTCTAACGAATCAGCGGGTGATTACGTGGCGATACCGCAGTTTGAAAAATTGGAAACGAATTTTCACGGACGAATATCTAGCCCAGTGAGATACACTGAGCACCGGTTACTCGGTCCCAAAGCGATGGTTTCTGACAGCCAACACATTGGTTTTGAAAGTAATTCACTCTCGAGATCTGAAAAGTACAATACCTCGAAGCGCAGTACGCTCATACGCGGAAAATTAGGTCTGGACATGGAAAATTTTGACTCTTTTTCACGTCATAACTTTTCAAAACTTCATTTAACCCCTAATGTGACGGATGTAGGTTTCAAGAATCATCGATTTTTGATGAAAATGACCCTGCTGGATCGTTCTGGAGTCGTTGTAATCGCCCAACCAAGCCTGGACACGAAATTACGAAGTTTCCTGATAATTAACTATATGTCATCTTCCAAAGTCAAACTGTGTACATTGAAATTTGAAGACAGTCGCGATTATCTGTCCATTTGCCTCTTGCGTTCCATCTTGGTATTGAATACGCTTCACTATTTTGTCACGGCTTTCAAATCTCGGGCCCCCAATGAATACGGAAGTAAGCGCTGCTCATCTCTTGACCTAGTTCAACTCAACTTAATATCACCCGACCTGAGCTCAAAAAACTTGTGTTCCGTTATGATTTGGAAGAAGTATATGTAATTGACGGGATCTTTTTCGACTTTCACTCTAAATCTGATAATGGGCTATTTCAAAATGTAGTTTCCATTTCCACACTTGAAATAGTGGTATACCACATGCAAAAAAGTGGATTAAAGACTCAGAACTATTTCAGATTTGCACTACCAATTTTGTGCGCGATGGCACGAATCATTTCGATTCTTTGTGGGCAAATTTTTCTGCGCAGGTCGACGCCTGCCTCTTGAGGAACCGTGGACAGATAGTTGCACAGCAGGCATGGAAATTCTTCGTTGTCCTGAGTGATCGTCACATGCAGTCTGGGCGTATGATGTGGGAGAAACTTGCCACTTTTATGATGCTGCGTGAATGTAGAAGAGAAGACGCGGCAGTCGGCGAAAACGAGAGCTTTGCAGTTTGTTCTCTTGCGACGGCAAAAATTGATGAAATTTTTTTTGTCCAAATCGTAAGCGGCCCAGGTCCCGCGCAAAAACAACTAAATCTTCCGATTCACTCGGGATCGCTGTCTCGATGGCATTCTCCGATGAATTATAATTAGTCTGATCACACCATTATGTACGAAACGTAGGATTTTAACTATCGGCATGAGCATTGAATAAAATCCGGTCAAATACATACACATCTCACTTAAATCTTCACACAGTCTAATGATTGATACAGTCAAAAAGCAATTTTTGATGCAATCGCCCTTAAAAATCAAATTTTGTCAACACTCCAGCGATATATGGGCAATATATCGTCAATATGAAAGATTTTCAATTCCCCGATGTATTGGGGAAACAGCGGAGGATGCTCTTTGGCGCTATGGTTCCACGCAGCGCTGCTCGTCATTTTCCACACGTAAGCAGTGGCAAGCGTTGCGCACTCCCGATACACACCGAGCAGCTCTACCACCGCGGCTTGTATCATATCCCACGAAAATAATGAGGAGAAAAAAAATTGAGAGCTAGTTGCTGCTGTCGCTGCTCAAGATGGCACATCGCCACAAGGCGCGAGGGAGACGAGCTTGCGAGGCGAGGCGTGGGAGGAGGATCGCCCGCCACGAGTGTCGCCCGGCTCTCAACGCTCCTCTCGGCCTCGGCCGATGTGCAGCCGCACGCGCGCGCCCGTGCGCCACTCGAGAGTCGCGCGAGAGTGAGCCGCGGAGGGCTGCGCTCGAGGGCTGCACCCGGGCCGTATGAGCGCGACGCGCCAGTCACGTTGCGTATCGGGCAAACAGGTACATCGCGGGGGTGTGCGTGGTGCCGCGGCAGCGACGCCGAAGCGCAGAGCCGGCCGGCGAGGCTCGAGCTTTTTCGCGAGCCCGTGCGCTTGCGATTATTGCGCTCATCGAGCGCGCCCTCCCCGCCCGCACGCAGCGCGTAGTATGACGCAAAGCTCGCCGAGCGCGTTGCGGCGCTACCCGCAATTAGCGCTCGCTCGATTCGCTCGCGCGCGAAAGAGAGGGAGAGCGAGAGCTTATGCCGATTCTTCTCGGACCCGCGCCGCACAGCTCGATCATTAGCCACCGCTGTGCGCCACCCACGACTGCACTTGAGCTTTCAACCGATTCGCAATCGAGCCCGACCGGCGCGGAAACGTTATACGATCGCGCGCTCGCGCTCGCAACCGCGCGACTGTGGCGAGCTTTCGTTAGCACGATCTCGCGAGAGAATTTTTTAATTAGGCCTGTCGAGCGTCGATACTTGGATTTGAGACAATAGTGTCGCTCCCCGTAAGCGTGCTCTCGTTTCTCGAGGGTATATTTGGAAGGGAGACTGCCCGCGTAAAATTCGGAATATTGGCAATATATTCGCAATATATGGGCAACATATACTGGCAATATATTGCAAAAATATTGCCGATATATACCTGCAATATATTCGCAATATAGCGACAAAGATCACTATCCCATACATCGCCGCTATATTGCCAATTTTCTGAAGCAAAAATTTTCTCTTGATTTTGGCGATACATTGCCAATATACTGCTTATTTGAAATAATGTAGATTTTGATTTCTGTATGATGCTTTTGCTCGTTTACAAATTTTATTTCTCAAAAGTCAAGATTTAACAGATTTCGGGTATTTTCGTTCCTTATCGGTAATCGACGCGTTGAGATCATTACAGGAATTCTTGATACAGTATGGATGTGGTTGGGCCTGCGAAGGAGACATATTCGCGAGAATTGGACGAGCTTGCAGATTGAATGATTTGTAGAATACACATTGCAAAGTCGATGATCAAGGTCAAATTACAACATAACATAAGCCAAAATGAGCATAGAATATGGTGAAAACAATGCCGTGTGTAGCCAGAACATCGGTATTTATCGATTCAACTCAATTGTTGTTCGAATAAGCTGTAGTGCGGGCCGTTTCTGGATGAGTTGGATATTGCTGGAAAATAGTGGCGGTTTTTCGAGCACACCACGAGATGGTCGCAGGCGCTCCGCATCCCAAGGACGAAATTCTTGTCATCCGGATCAACTGCCGTAGATTTCAGTACGAGAAGTAGTCTGTGCGAGGTGATTATTGTTGCTCAAATCTCGATTCAGTCTGTAAGCCAAATTTTTCCGTGAGGAAGATTTTTGAACAAACTGCACGAACGCCCCTTCACAGCAACGCGGTGCTCTTCTCGACCTGCGAATAAAAGTTTTGCTCAAAGAATCATACGAATTGGCGACTAGACTAGTCGACTAGAGCTTGCGCACAAAGCTCAACATTCAATTGACAAGAACATGCATGGAAATGAAATGTTCAAGCGATAACACCGACAATGACCAATTTAGGTTATGGAATTCAAAAAAGCCACGAACACGTCTCAATTCTTCTAAAGCAAGGAGAAATACTCATCTATTAGTGAACCTTGACCAAAGACAATAGTAGTAATGAGGTTCTCAGCTGCTGCAAGGATTTCCCCAGATTGCAGAAAAAAAAGGCTGGAGGAGATGTTGGCGATTTTTCCGTTGGCAAGCTCCCCAAATAATGACTAAAAGTATAAGGGTTGCGGCCATAGACTCTCGAGTCTACAACTAGATGCATGCTCTAATCCTTTCATACATGCTCTTGGAAAGGGAACAATGACTTTAGAGCGAGTTCACCGATACTCACGGAATCGAACTTCATCCTCCCGTAGGAATTCTCTCGTTTACCCTTTTGCGGCACGGTGGCTAATATACGGACCACCTAATGTCCCCATAAATTCTTCCAGTTCTGAAAATTTTGGAATGCGTTTCAAGCATTGCCACTTGGTTTTCTCGGCGATTAGCTCGAATGATGATTGCAGAAAGTTTTCATCGCTCCAGAGTAGATATTCGTTTAATTCGTAACACATTTTCGTAATAGATTTAAATGGACACTGAAAAAAATGTAATACCATCTCAGATTAGTAATTAGCAATCTGAAAAACCCTGGTATACCAATTTCCATGACGGTTGGTACCTCAGAGAAATGTATCCCGCAAGTGTTTCAAAACTCCAAATTCTCATTAGATACCTTAAAAATCATGAAATTGTATCATGTGGGTTTAACACAACTCGGTAAAGTGCTCTGTACATCCTGGTGAAGTACCAGCATGATTTCCTCCGGTGTATACTCAACGAAATACTGCATCACCAGTACCACAGAACAATAAATTCTTGATCAATAAGTACTGAACACTTGAGTATGACCTTGAATGAAAGAACAAAGTGTTGCCATCTTCATTAATTTAGTGAGAGTTAAGAGTAGTTTTTCAAATGCATACCTCTCTGAGTTGTCTAGACTTCAGTTCAAGCAGTTACGTAAAAGGAAACTGCCAGGTTGTGTTGGCACACCACATCGCACAGTGGTCTGAGAGCTATTGAAAATGCTCTCTGGATTGTGACTGGATAAAAACATGTCCGATCGAGCCCATTCGAACGGCATTTTGCAGCTTAAAGCCTATAATTTCAGAAAATTTGGGGCGATTTTCGCCTTCTCAAGTCCCACAATCCTGGAAGATACTCGAAGCTGTCCGGTTTTCCAGCCTTTTAACCAAGATTTTCACTGAATCTCGCGAAGATTATTCTGCTGGGATAGACCGACAATACTCGCTAAATACGTACATCCAGGGTAATCTAGGAAGAATTTTTCAGCGGAGAAGTCAGTTTCCACATGCATACCCCAGGAGAAGTGATATGAGAGGAGAAAAATGGGTTTTGCCAAGGTCAATTCCTGCAATGCAAAATCGAAATACGACAAAATGCATGAACTGATGGTTACAAGAGGGTGTTCGGTGTTCATGAGATGGTAACAACGTATGGAAAAAGTTCTGGCACCGGTGACTATCTTCCTCTGGTGGTATTTGCCTCCGGTGAACCACAGAGACTTTTTTCACGAAAAATATAACGCTTGATGGTAGTCACCAGTAACCACGTACCATGCAAGGGTGGGCCGTGATAAAAGATAACCATGCACGTACCAGGCTTTTTTCCTAGAGAACCCATCAACAGTTGCTTCCTCGTCAGTTTGAGGAAATTAAAAATAGAATTAAAGTAAGTTTGCCGAGCTTTGCGAGTAATGTATTATCAGTTAATTTGCTGATGATACCTTTTTCCTCATAGATCAAATTGAATTACTCCAACTCGATCTGTGCACCTCCGAGCTTCGTATGGTTGTGAGGTTACCTCGAAGGATTTCGATGGAATTTGAGAGAGATGAGGTGAAACACACGAAAAATTTTTTACTCTGCGCTATCGATATTAGTGCATTTCGCCATTCCTCGGCAGATCTGACTCCTCAGCGAGACGGAGGGATCTGTCGAGGTTAGTCCCCGACGCTCTTGACCGAACAGGTCGAGTTGGAGTAATTCAATTCGATCTATAAAAAAAAAATATCATCAGCAAATTAACTGATAATACATTACTCGCAAAGCCCGACAAACTTACTTTAATTCAATTTGAAATTCCCGCGAGTGATAAATATGAGTTCGATCATATTGATCGAGTAAAAATATAGTTTAAGGAAATCACAATTTCATCTGAATCGTCAGGTAATTGTTTACCGCACTCACAACACCATTCATCTAATATAAAGATGAAAATCCTGATCACGCGAGAAAAAGTATAATAATAAGATGAAGAGCGCATTCAATTCCATCAATTAATCGTTTTCAGATCACGATCTGAATTCGTGGTATAATTTTATTCGTTCCATCAGATTCTGATGCACGATATATCTACACACTGCAGTTATTTTCGAGTGCAATCGAAGCAACTCGAAGAACGCTAGATAATAGCTTTAAAAAGATTCCAAGGGCTGTTATAGGGAAATTATTTGGCGACGGAAGATATGTATTGCCCCTACAATGCTAAAATCTCTGGATCGTCTCAAGAAGACAAAGAGGTTTGTTTCAATCTTTGCTCCCACTTTCACTAAATTAGTATGGATCCGCCTTCTGAGCTTTGATCGCTAACTAGTTTAGCCTCAAAGCAAGCACGCTCGACTGATGTTTCATCTCCACCTTTGGTAACTTTGTTGAGCAGCAGACATTATTCGCGGTAGCAATTAAGCTTGACTGGTAAAGATATTTTAGGAAATATCTCGTCAAGGCGGTGAGGGAGCCGTGCATCCCGAAGATGGAGCTTTGAACCCAACTTGCGCAAAAACTTCAATTATTGAAGTCAAAAGACGAGTTGTCGAATAATTGTTATTATTTAACTGGAATTTGGAGCCATTCGATGAAAAAAGGTTGTAAGTAAATTTTCGGCATTTTGAGGAAAACCTGTTTCAAGTTTTGACAGTGCATTCATTATTCATGAATTTGTTATAAGTAACGGCACAAAAAAAATTTCCTGCGTAGATATAGTACAATATATTCCCTCGTAAGGAGTTTGATATAGTTTAGTTTAACGGTTGTAAAGGCGGATTCAAAATATTAAAAATGACGTCGTTTTTATGGAGAACGGCTTTTTGAATCGAGATTTGGATACAAAGTTTGAGATGATTCTCGAATGATTATAAGTCATTGTGATCAAAAGCGCGTTCTTTTGAATTCAATTATTCTCTGAAAAACAATAAATTCTATCACTTTCTTCACTTTCACCGAGAAATAGTTCATTGTCTTCGACTATCATAACTATCAAGAAGAATTGTGTAGAATTGCCTAACTCCCCAGCAAGTCGCTACCGCGCATCTTGATGTCACGATCGTTTTTCTCATGAAGAATGCATGGTGGTCAAAATGCAGATGCTCAAAGTCTTTTGCGATATCCTCAGACTGTCGGTTTTGTGGGTAAGTAAGTACTTAGTCTGTTTACTTTTCGCGGCACTACTCTTTTTGCCTTGCAGTCCCACCCATTATCGATTTGAAATCAAGGGTGAAAAATCTGTGGTTTCGAACATCTCCACATAGAGAATTGTGACACGGCCTTATATATTGTATACTCATCCATAAATTTGAAACTACTTACTAATCAAAATGAATGAATCAATTGCAAATTGCGTTCGATTAAACGAGCTTAATTCTTGCTTTTTATCTTTCGAACTCTTTCCTAGCGACGTTAGAATAAGTATAATCGATTCGGAAGAGTAAGAGACCTATGTCACTTTATTGCAGCATCAACGTTCTTACGCGGACGCAAAAGAAGTGCCCGTTTCTCTCTTTGCTCGGTGGAAAAAGGCTAGCGTAATGAACAAAAAAGCTATGCATCTGGAAATAGAGAGAAAAGAATGGGGCTTAGTTGGCGTTCGTGGCAATGTGCGAGATGTACCTAGACGTACGCTTGCGTGTATGGAAATATGTGAGTGTAGCATGCTCGAATCGTTCGATCTGGAAGCGAAAGAGAGAGGAGAAGGGAGGAAGAATAGGGAGCGAGAGAGACGAGGAAGAGGAGAGAAAAAATCTAGATGACGGAGGTGGAGGCTTGACAAGAGCGCGAGGTGCAACGCGCTTTTACCGTGATTAGTGCACGGAGGGAATATGAGGGCTCTCTGCAAGTGCGCGCCCGCAGACTTTCGCGAAGCAGTTTGGCACCAGACGAACGCTGGAGCGGGGCTCCGCCGCAGTCGATTAATAAGTACGGGAGTTGGCGAGTTATTGCGAGCTCGCACTGGGCGCACTATTTGCAGACGTCGGTGCATTGTCGCTCGCTCTTCGGCTCGTTCGCGCGCCTATCAGCGTCATCGCATTTACATATCGGGAGCTCTTCAGCCCCGCGCTGCGTCGTCGCTGCGTTTCCTATCTGCGACTCGCGCCACCGTGGTGTAGACCCGATCCGCCGCAAAATCTCACCCCTCACGGATCGCTCGCGCGCCTCCAGCACGTGGATTCGCGTCGCTGAAATATTCCCCAGAGCGACGGGAGTGCACGACGCACGTTCGATGACGATGGAATTTCTCGATTGCACTGTAATCAGTCGCGGTTGTGACAATCCAGCCTCGTCTCCATTAGTGGTTACGACGGGTAGTAGTTCTGGTTCTTATCAAGCGAGCCAGAGAAAATTTTCTTTTTTGTTGACCATTTATGGGGGGAGATTCTCTCTCGGTCCGATTGAACTCTTTACGACTATTCCGACCGCGACAAGTACACAAACTGAATTTCATCATGGGTATAATCGAGGGATACATTCACATGATGATGCGAACGAACTGTCTTATAGTCTTGAGATTTCGGAAACCTTCAGAGAGGTTCTCATTAAAGTGAGTTAGTTCCCAAATAGCGGACAGAAGCTTGACGTTGACCAGAACAAGAAATAGTTTGAGGGGGGCCATTTTTAAAAGATGAGACGTCTTCCGAGTCATTTCCAAGTCTAAATTGATTGAAAATATCAATCAACCACGCGTCTCTTTTTGCGTTGATTACGTAAAAATCAATCAGTTGCGTTGCTACGAGGAAAGCACTCGTAACCAAGAACTTACGGCTTTCTTTCTTACGGAAATTAACACTTACGGCATTTTTGCTTATGGAAATGGCTACATTTTGGGGAAACCTTAAGGAGGTAACCTTGGTACCACCCAGGTCAAATATAACGGGCTCCAACTCTCACGGATTCATCCACATGATTGACTTCGCTCATAAGTTGTTACAAGCATATAATCCATAGATTCCCAATAGAGAAATTATCTCCTTCAAGTGTTGTAAGTGATTTCCCAAAGGAATGAATACACATTTCTCCAATCCAAGCATGTAATATTGAAAAAGATATGTAATTTTGTCAATTCTTCATAGAATTTTAAAATCAAAATGTTGCAGTTACCGACCACTTGACTTTTGACGGTAGTATATTCACAATGTATCTGGATCCCCAATAAACGATTCCGATCATTTTTTGGTCGTCGAGGAAACATCACAAACGAGACATAGCCCGCGTAGAAATAATTTTGTTTGGCTCTAGTTTGGGAGATGTTTTCCTCCTCCAAACTTCGGGCCAAACTTGAAAAATGAGACATCCCCAAACTTGGTCCCGAATATCCAAGTTTGGCGTACAAATTCATGACAACTTTCAAGTAAGACACACAAGTTTGGGGGAACTTCGGGAGAAATACATATTTCAAATTTTTCCATTTTTAATATTTTGGATAGAGGTGATGGATCGGAAATTTCGTTTGGATCATCTTTGGCAAACTTTGGGAAGACTTTGCCGAAATTTTTTAGTGAATTGCGTTGAGAGAAAAATGTCGCAAAAGTCTGGGATTTCTTTGGTCAAATTAGGTCAAGTTGACGGAAATCCGGCCAAAGATTAGGAGTCAAAAATTTTGAAATATGTACTTCTCCCTAAGTTCCCTCGAATTTGTGTTTTTTCTGGAAAGTAGTCATGAACTTGTGCGACAAACGTGCGTATTTGGCACCAAGTTTGGAGATGTCTCACATTTCACGTTTGGCCCGAAGTTTGGAAGAGGGAAACATCTCCCGATCTAGAGCCAAACGATATTATTCCCACGTAAAAATTAGTTTTATTCGATTTAGAGCGGTTAAACCGGGCGGACGGATCTGGCACCTCTCACTCACTCACATGGGTTAAAAAGAAAGGTCCAAGCGGGCAAACCGGGCTGACCGGCCGAATCAAATGAACTTATTATTATGTTCGGGGGAACTTTCTGGAAGGTTTTCCTCTTCCATATCCTGGCCCAAACAAAAAAATCAGACGAACTCAAGGTTCTCCCGAATTTCAGGGAAACCCGAAATGAGCTCGGTGTGCGTTTAAACTTCTGTAAACTTTCGCCAAAGTTTGTC
>JAPYYZ010000483.1:0-31360 GCA_030522705.1 Eretmocerus eremicus
TTCATTTGGCGGAGAAAAGTCCGGCAACCCGAGCGAATTCGAACGAATGTTATTGTTCGATCGACTCATAACCCCATTTTTGCTCGCATGCATCGGCGATTTTGAGACGAAATAGCTCAGAACCATGAATTTTTAGAGCTTAGCGGCCGTGAAGACTTTCGATCAGCTCGTTGAGCTCTATCGTTTGGCTATCCATTGGTCGAGATCGACCGAAAGCCAAAATCCTATCATTTATGGCGGGGTCCTTTCCCAATACTTCAATTTTGCCTTTTGTTACCATTTTTTCACGTCAGAATTATGTTCTAATGAAAGGAAAGGCGTTTCTGATACCAGGATCGATTGTCTGATGAACGAATTCCACTTGAAGTTTCAGACTTTTTACGTAGGGTTCTAACATCTTGAGTAATTTAGGAGTTTTCTCGGACCGTGAATGTAAGGCATAGAAACATATCGTTAATCCTGCCTTAGTAAACAATCAATGTGCGGATATCCTTTCCGAGACGCTATTTTGGACCCGCATCATTTAATTTTGCTGAGCAGAACTGCAGATTCTGAAGTTCATGTACACACAAATGCAACTACTTCCAACCGCGTCGTGCGTCTGTGATTTTTCCGTTTCATGCAAAAAAAACACCGATGTTCCAATGTAGTAGAGAAACATTGCTTCTTTGACATACTTCAGTGGATCATTCCAAAAATTTAGTTGATAGTGTCTCGAAAATTTGGCCGTCCGGGAAATGATGATCAAACATCTTGATTATAAAAGTAATAAAATGCCCTTGAAGTAAAATGGGAAAAATCTGGTTCATCATTCTAGAAAACAAGAAAGAATTTGAAATTTTTGTCCACTCGTCGGTGCACACCCGGCTTAACTAGAATGCAGTTTTTTCTGATGTGAGGATCGAATTTCAAAAAACAGGTTTGCCAACTCATGGTTGGAAAAATGGTTCCTTGTAAATATTAAGGCACCTGTTTTTCGAGAAAGTG
Organism: Eretmocerus eremicus; assembly: GCA_030522705.1. Lineage (NCBI taxonomy): Eukaryota > Metazoa > Arthropoda > Insecta > Hymenoptera > Aphelinidae > Eretmocerus > Eretmocerus eremicus. The sequence continues at coordinate 988 of JAPYYZ010000483.1, forward strand.
AACGCCCTACACATTCACTGATCGTGAGCTCCTACATTTCTCGCCTTTGTAACCCTCCCAGCAAATCAAACTGGTGGGATCACGGTGGCGTTCACTTCTTCCGCTCTCAATGCTGCTGTATTTGACTGCTAAATAAATTGAGGACAAAAATAGCATATTGACTCTGTTTCCTATGGTCCCTCGTAGTCTCAGGTTGAAGTTCAACGAAGAATCTAACAGATTCCAATATTATTCATTGCGCGTGATACCTTACCTGCTTAGGTACAGGAAAAGTATGATGCTATCGATGAAGATAATCCGGGTACGCTATGCTCACTGTCAGTAGCACTGCACATAAATTTTATGGGGATAGTTCACCTTCTTGAACCGCATCATTCTCTCTGTAGTACATTTATAGCAAACTTTTTGAGTTCATCTTGCCTTGCTATGCGGGAAAATTGATTATGTGGAAATTTTTCTCGTACAGCAAAGTCACGCTTGTAAGTACTAAAGAGGATCCAAGTTCAGAATATAATTCTTATGGCTTTACTTTATTTTATTCTCAGAGTGTTACAGCTATGCTTCATTATCGGATAGGAAGACTAATTATGGATTTATTTTATAAACGAGATAGGAATAATAACAGTTACTTTAAATTCTTTTAAATTTACGCTATTAACATTTTGCTAAATTTCATTCTCAATTGGGAGAAAGATTCATTATATTCTTAATAAATGGAGGTTATAATACACAATGCATATAAAATACCAAATGCAAACTACGTCCTTAAGGCTACCAAGTAATGATGTATGTAAGTGCTCTTGTGGAACATTCATTTCAACATTTCATGTATTCTATTCATTCTTACTTCTTCAGTCAATCAATTACAACGTTCCTTTTGAATTTTACCATTGCAACTCGAATTGTACGAGATATAACTACGGTAGTTCTTCGCAAATGAATCCAACAAATCGCTCTAAAATCTAATATAGGGACTTTTCAAGCCAGCATTCGGCAATATTCCGGTTCATTGATGAGGCTTCATATATTATCAATAAAATTACGACTGATTATTGATCCCTGGAATAATCTCAATTGCTGGGATTCTAAGAAATCTGGAGATTTTGATTTGAGTCCAAATTTTTTAACATTACTCGGTTCCGCCCTCTACTGATAGCAATATATACGCGTGTCTGATATCTTTGTGTGAGCTGCTGGCAGAGTTAAAAACGCTGGCGATTAGTGACTCATCTCAGCATTGTGAGAAATATCGACTACGTTTCGAGCATAGTCTGAAATGTCTTATAGTCAGAGATCCGCGAATTGATGATTGACTCGATTGAATCCAAATTATCTAAACATAAATACAATGACTTGTTGTAGGAAGCAATATCACTATTCGCTCAAACAGTTTACAAAATACGAGTTAATTGAAAATCCATATCGAAAGTATCATCGCATCAAGTTCTTGATATTTTCATAAATGCAAGTTCAGATGGATTATCGCGAGTCAATTCACATGGCCAGTTTGAAAGAGAAAGAATGGGTTCTCAGTATCACTCTCTTTTAGATCATGGATCATCGATACTTGCGAATAGGGAAAGTAGAGAATCTAATTTTCTCAGGGTTAGATGTCATTTTCAAAAACTAAGAGTTTTAAAAAGATGAATATATGACCTAAACCTCATGATATCATTGATGAATTCTACAATGACTTATTTTGGTGATTTATTTAAATTAGCCCATTTATGCCCAGTGGGTCGTTTTCAAACTTACAAGAATGACTTCTATCTGAAGCTCATAACTTTCTTCCATATTCCAATTCACAATCGTTCCATCGCTTATTTAAAAGCTCCCTGTTTAATACGAGACGCCTAGCCTCAGATCCACTTACATTAAAAAAAGTTATGGTGGCAGAGAGTCGAAAGTTGTAGACACTTATAAAAGAGTTTTGAGCATGAATGAGTTCAGCATAGCTTATTATTCTTGGCAGTAAGGCGTGACAAGCTGCTCAGATGAATCCAACCTTTCCATATCATCTCTGACGAATTACGTGCGATTTAGTATACGAGACTTTTTCGTATTTCCTTGATTCTATGTATCTATGTAAGTAGGTTCATTAGATGCTCATAACTCTAATGAGGTCTCATTGAAAAACAATGGCGTAGTTTCAAAACCATTACAAGGGCGGATCCAGAGTTCGTGTTTGAAAGGGACGTTTACACTCAAACACACGCGCGCACGCACGCACACGCACGCGCGCGCACACACACACACGGACGACTCCATTCTAAAACGGAACAAACGCCATCTTCGTGATTTTGCAGAGAGAGCCTCAAAGTATTTTTAAGAAAAATTAGGGATCATCCTCTAGCAAAGTTGATTGTGGCAATTTTCAATTGTTTACGTTTTTTACAGGCTAATTTGTTTAGAGAAATGAAACACATTCACTACTCAGAAAGAAAAACTATTGAAAAACTCATTTTAAATCTGACTATTATAGTACAAACGAGTAAGCTGAAATTCTCAAGTACTACAACAATTCATCAACAAAATTCTTTCAATAATTTTTAAGGGCTTCGCTATCTCCACATTATCAAATTTTCTAATCCATAAACTTTTATCAAGGAACTAGAATAGAATATGTGCCAGATAGAATCAAATTAACCTCATCACATATTTGGAAATTGAGTCTCGAGTTCAGTCTCGATTAGAGATGGCGAGGTTTTACTGAAGTGATGGATTTATTCATCGTAGATGATCTCATCACTCGCTTCGTCAGTGGCAAGGGGTGCAATTGTTGACCCTTTATTTTCCTTTAATCATCGACGATAACTATCGATAAGATCCATTGAGCTGTGCTGTTCCTGCGAGAAGATGCGGTTGTATTTCAGAACAAAGGCCCATTAGTTGAGTGTTGCTTTTCGCAGTCGCGAGTGTCCTTTTATTGCCGGATCTAACACATTGGTTTAGCTGTAGGTGACGAGACCTGGCTTACTTGTGATGCATCAATTAGATTACACAATGTACTTCTGACCTTGACAGGCCTTGTCAAAATCGACTCAAATAACTTTATTTTGGTCTGTCAGCTTTCCTCTAGTCACGTTGGTGAACGCAAGAGCCGTTAGGTGTAGATAGGTATGTCATGGGCCGATATATTTCATTTTGAAACAGAAATCTCGACGTCGATGCTCTGCAACCTACCTCGCAACCTCCCTGGCACTGACGTCGGAGTGAATTTTCCGAGCGGGATCGTTTGAAATGATGTAGGAATGTGTTACTGATTGAGTCCCGCGGATAAGTCAATTTTGACTAAAATGGCGCTTGTTCCGTTTTGGAATGGAGCCGACTATGTATATCATATGTAAATAGATGAAGAAAACCATCTTGAATCAGATTTGGGATAGATTTTTTCAGTTCATTATTAAAAATAATTAACGATTGGGTGAAACAATAAAAAATTATTAACATTAATATTCCCTGTGCTTCCGTAAGTTCGGGATACACAATCTCCCTACGAAACTGAGTGCTATCGGGAGTGTTTGGGATCCCCCCTCACCTCTGCATCCGCACTTAAGCGGTTGATTTTCTTCAACTTTGGCCCGAGGTCTGAGGCATTTATTTTTTATGCCCGTACCACAGTTATTTCACAGCCTATAGCTTGGGTGACTAGCTAAGCTAAGTCCGAAAGTCTGCGCATACGCGCGTTATGCCCAAAACTTATCAATTCTCGAAGCCAGGGTCTAATCGTGTACTTCCGTCAATTTGAATTTGGCAATCAACATATTATATGAATACTCCTTATTGTTAGCATGAGTGATCTTGAGCCAGTGGTTACGTATGTGTAAGAAGATTTTGACAAGTTTGTAATCCCCAGAACTAGAATATCCCGTGCCGTTATGGAAGAAATTTCGTCAGAAATGATCGAAAATTGATGTTTGTGATGATCCTGTTCGTGAATGATACTAGCAAACGAACTATTTTTGAAACCTATCGAACGCTTAGATCAACAAGAATATCGAGTTGCAAGTCACTTGAAAAGATTTCATTCACTTAGAAAGCACAGACAATGCGATTATAGCGATCACTTTCGCTTCATCTACTCGTTCGTGGAAGAATCCAGTGATATAACAATTGTTGGTGCGATATTTGAATGTAATGATGGATAAACTTTTAAGGTATCTCAAATATGTTACAATATCAGTAATTGCATGTAGAATGCCAATGAACTGGGTCATGGACCTGCACCAAACTCAAAGGATTAGGAGTAATCATGTTACTCATACGAGTTTAGTCCCATTAGCTCTCACTCTATTATGAAATGCAGCCGAGAAGATTATAGCTGTATCTCAGAGCAGAAGGCCTATGGGACTCAAATCTCCCGTGATGCCTCCACAACCCACCCAAACAAGATTGTTCTCAATATATAGTGAGAGTCCATAACCCGCTCGCCGGGCACTCTACTTGCCAGCAGAATTTCTCCAAGAAAACCTTCTTTTTATCTTGGAAAAGCAGATCTCACTTTTTGTTTACGACTTCATCTTCTGTAAATTTGTAAAATACACCACAATAAAACAATCGCGAGCATTGCTTCTCTCTCCTGCAGTCCCGCTGACAATCCTATTATGATGAGAGAAATAGAGCTTCCAAATTATAAAGAATGCAACGAATTTGTGTGGTAAGCTATGAAAACTCGTCATTTATTATAGGAACATTGGTACGAGTAATCACTAAACAACAAAAACCATTGGAATGGTATAAGTTTGTTTGAATAAAGCGACATGTCGTATCTGGATTAAATGCAAATATATAGTCAATTCATTTAAGGCAAGTTTTACTTATGTATGTTCAAGCACAGAACTGAACCATTATACCACGTAAAACAAAACCATTGCCAAAATTTGAATAATTTTCATGGTCAGTTTGGGCCATTGAATATGAGAGAAGATTGAGAAATTTGGTTAGAACGCATCTCTTCCCGAATCTCCGACAAATTACTTGGAGAAGCATAGAAATCGTCTTCGCGTAGTTCTCATTTAACATGCTTTCCGTTTCAAACATCAGATACTATTGTCAAAGTGACGAAGAATAAAGAATATGGATACTTGATATTATCTTCTCACATTCTTTCTGGTAAATTAAGGGTAGAGTGTACACATTTCGGAGATATTCAAGAATTTCTACCTCATTTGTGATTTTGGATCTTCTACTACATGCTGTAAGGGAATAACAATATGGTTACCTTACGTTGGTGCTGAATCAACTATTTTAATGGCCCAGATACTCAATGTGTCAAACAGTAATTTTGTATTGGGCAACTTCTTCTTAAAACAGATGATTGAGAGTTTTAACAGAGTTCTATGCAGTGGGTTGATGTTTTGTTATGGATTCCAGCGTTTTACTGATCCATGGCATCCATATGGACAGATGCCCATCTCAAGTTTAGAAATGCCAATTCAAAACTAGAAATTCCAGCCTCGTGATTATGCTGGAATCATATACTTTGTGAAGTTTCAAATTTTTTAATGATTAGCGTACGGCCCCATCCTAGCCTCACATTGCGCATCAAATGTGATGTAATTCACATTGCTCATGATACTTCATGCGTTAGATACATGAACCTCTATTTCAACCTTTTCGCATGAATTCCATACGAAGAGATTCTTGAATACATTCTCAAATGGTTTTTTTAAAACTTTATGCTAAATTGCAAATCCCCAAAATGAGTTAGCAGAACTTTTCTAATTTGCAACTTGATTCTTGAATCTGCATTCAAGTAGAGAGCGGAAAATTTGATAGCTATTCTCCAGTTTAGTAATTACGTCCGAAGATCCTCGTTCTCTTTGAAGAAATAGTCAGTGGCTTGCGAAAGAGAGTGGATGGAAATTGGTTCACTGATGAGATAGTATAGTGTCAAACTTGCTCCAGGTAAGGTTTATTGACGAATTCGTTGCCATATCACTTTTCCGACAAGCAATGTTATTATTTTCAATTTACTAACATTATGACTGACTCGGAAACAACCAGAAATGTCTGTATCTACAAGGTAAATAAAACTAGCTCTTCATGTGACGGACTCATTAGAAATTCGATTGAAAAGTTCATCGTCCTTTCCTCTGCTTCACTTGAGTGGTTACAATAATGGCAGTATTAATCGTTATTACATTCCACATCAAGCCGAGTGCACCGATGAATGTCTTTAGCTTCGGTGAGAACTACTTCTGCAGTGCTTGCAAATCTATTCTCTTTCGAGCTATGAAGGCTTTTCCAAGTGAAGCTCACAATTATCGCGTGAAAATGCTTTGTTGAATTGAATGTTTATTTTCCCTCGCCATCAGTGAAAATGTTCCAATACTGGAGATTGTGATATATTTATCGTGACTGGTATAAATCTTCAAATCTATTACCAATAGCTGCTGAAGCCATTTCTCTAATTCAATCGATGCAATCTAGTTTGATCATTACTACCAAATACATGTGAAGTTTTGTATCAATTCCCTGTATTAAACTCATCGAATAATCTCTCTCAGAATCATTCTTGTCCTGTTGATGAAGACATTTGTGCTTTTGATCTAGCACATTTGTGCCATTTTTTGTTCAATGAACTATACGAATGAATGGTTAAAATTATGCAAAATCTAACCATATCAGTATGACCACGAAAAGAGAGCGATATTGCGACTTGTCGCGACACTTTTAATATCGAATCATCTCAAAATGAAAATGCGTGGAATCGACGTCGTATCGGGCTCGCCCGAGTATCGCGAGTCGCATTATCGTCCCAAACGTTGGCGATACCTCTGAGCGAAGTTATTCAAAGAATACGCTCTAAGACCGTAGAAAGAGTGGGATTGGGTCTTAATTCTCAAAGATGTTTAAAAAACTAGAGCAAACCCGCCGCCGTGGATTCGTTCTAATCAAAGACTATACTTTAACCCTCTCGCGCATACATTTTCTCGAACTTTACCGTTCCCAATTGCATGACTTCTTTACGAGCCCGAATAAAACAAGAGAGAATAGTTCTCGAAGAACAATTATTGTGCTTTATACATTCGGGGTCGCTGAACACAAATTCAATGCCCTAATGAATCATTTTTGGACTCCGCCATCAATATGGCGACTATAAAATCAGGTTTTAGATGTGCAAATAACAAAAAGTCCGCCATATTGGATCCGCCATTTTGAATTGATTTTTTGTCTCCAAAAACATCCCAAGCATAATATTTCAGTTTGATTCAAGCATGTCTTTTCAAAAATTGTTCCAGAATCGACCTAATTATAATGAATTTTCGTAATTTACAATTGTATTATCACCATACGATCGGCAAATTATTGGGAATCTGACTAAATTAATCATCAAAAGAATCATCTCAGCTTCGATTTGCGTCATCGCACGCGGTATCTCAAAAAGCAACCAGTCAAAAGTTATAGTGAAAAATTTTAGTACGTGTTACCTTGTCCTTGTGCACTACGGAACAACTTCTTTTGGACAATAAGTCAACTTATCTTTGTGCGCCAGAGGGTCAAAAGACTATGAGCTTTTGAGTAGGATACATATGAGTATTCTGCCTAATTTCGAAAGAATTTCAAGTTTTGATGTACTCGTACCTATAGAGTCATAAGCACATATTCGTTGAAATAAGCCAAATTGAGCGAATGTTTTCTAGAGGTAAATGAACCAATACTTCTCCAATCTGAAAGAGTTTCATATTCCTTTTGAGTATAGTCCAATCCCATAGTTGAGCCTGAACAGCGTAATTGGGTAGGTCTGAACGGGAAAGGTTTCAACCGCCAATTCGGATCATGCTTGAGACAACATTGGTTAAATCGAAAATTGACTCGAATTAGTAAAGTTTCATCGAAGGATCTACTCGATTGTGATTGTCCAAACTCTAACTGGGTTATAATTTTGGTCACTGTCAATAGCATTATTAGGAAGTTGTCTACAGAAACTTTGCGAGACATGATGATACTCTATGGGTAAAGAGAAAAAAAATGGACTCATCAGCAGAGGTAGAAATCACGAGATTATGAGAATGTAATCTCTACAGCAAGAAGTTTCAGACGGAATCAACTTTTGCAGAGCGACGTTGAATGGTCTTAAAGGAGAGTAATTTAAATCAGATTATAGACGCTCAACAGAACTCGAATATACTTTGAAGAAGCCATCCGATGAGCTTATTGAGATCGAAGGAGATTATTATATTCTCTTAGCACTCATAACATTGCTATATATCACTATCTGAGGAACGTAGGAAGTTCTTATATACTAATAGAGAAAGTAGGATACTGTAAAAGCATTCTGAAATCAAAGGCTACCAAAATTACGTGGACGACGACCTATTTTTTATCCAGAACGAATGAAACAAAAATCTTCAAAAATGCATTATATAGAGTATCGTCGACCAGTTAATATTTTGATGAAATAAGGTAATTATCCAATAGAAGTAAGTGCTTACAATAAAATGGTTGAGGTATTGGAAATTATATTCAATCATTGCAAATGGACCTGAGTCGATCCAACTTGATTAGATCCACGATTAAAAATAAAGTTGTTCACCATTGCACAGGACAGCAACCCTGAACTCTTATGTGTGTATTCTCTTGGTAAGTGTTAGTAAGCGTAGTATCAATTCATGCAGTTTATTTTCATCCATTTGTTTCACAAGATGAAGCCTGGAAATATAAGGCTACGAGTGGTTAACTTGATCCAGTAAGACGATTTTGGTGAAGATGAGCAAGCAAATTTTTCAGTACAACTTGTACACGGCATGGGTTCGCAGGACGCATTAAATATTCAGATACTGTCGACGGGAAAACGTTGCGTGTCTAAGGAACGGTCACCGCTGGATCTAATAATGAATCTAATTGAAATTGATCAGTCGGGATTGTGTCATGCGATAATGATGTAATTGTTCGTTTCAATTTTGATCATTGTTCTCAATGATATTTTATTATTAAAGACTATAACTATGCCCGCATTGAATGAGAATGAATCCCATTCCGAGATAAGCATGAATTTACGTGCTCTTATCAATATCGCGCAACGAAATCGCATAGACTAAACTCGACTGGCCGTAAAGCATCGAATTCGTTTAAGGTGAAACTCAGTCGAGCGAATGCTGTATTGCTCCCTTACTCCAAGAGGTTCACCAGCATATATACATGATAATATTAGTGATGGGAGTGTATCATACGGTGCCGGCCAGCCCTCTTACTTCGATGAGAATATAGAGATAAGGGGTTTCCCGACCGAAGCGCACATCCTTTGTGATGCACGGTTATTGTTGTCGGCTATTCCGTAGTCACAATGGCTACGTTTTCAATTCAATAAGTGGCTTGTGTGCGAGGAAATTCAATCGATCGATGCAAAGTTGACTGAGATGGAGAATGGTAATCCGTTGAGATGCAGAAGAGAGGCGATACCAGTCGTTCCTCTAGCCACGGAAGAAGTTGAACCGATAGTGCTGGAGTACTAAGGCGAGCAGTGTGGTTGAGAGCAGCGACGAACTCGTCGCGAACGAGTCCAGGGCCCCGTTGCAGCCGTCCTCGTTGCAGCAGTATGTCCGTGTGCTCCATGCCTCTGCAATTTTATCAATTAAATCCACTTCAGCTTTCTAATTGAGTCATCTTACAGCCATCAGTCAACAATCCAGGAGCACAGCAGCGAGCCCAATCATTCATCAAGCCATTGTTCAGAAAGCTGCTCTGCAGGTGGGCCTACACTGTGCACTTATGCAGGAGAATCATTAAATATTCCCGAGTTGTAGACTTTTGCCCGAGGCTATTCGTCCTGACGAGTCAAAACTGGAGTTTTATTATATATGATGGCTAAAGTACATTTACGGTGGGTTGGAGGATGGACACTTTTTAAAATTGCCACAACTAAGGTAGGCTTTGCTGTCTTTTTGCGAAGAAGTACCACGTGAAATGTCTCATCGTTTCCTGAGTAATAAGTTCTCAAGTAGCAGGATATTCTCGAAGTTTTGTCAGAAATGGAGAGGAAATATATTTCCTAGTATACCAAGTGAAAATCGGTTATATTTTTTTTATATTCTACTCAACTTGTCCAGAGCTTGTTTTCAGGTCATGTAAAAGCTCTACCTTACCGAAATTCATTATAAATTGATTTAAAACGAAACAAAACAATATTTCGAAAGAGTAAATTCAAGCTACCCTGCGTATCTGTAGAACGAACCACTGTGTGGAATTTTGAAGCTGCCCGTCAAAAATTCTTTAGGTAATTTGAATTATAGTGCAAATATATTGTAATTACTCTACAGTTTAAGTTACTCCAAGCGCTTTAAACGGATCGCTTCAAAATCTTACACAGTGGTTCGTTCTACCGATACGCAGGGTATCTTGAATTTACTTTTTCGAAATATTGTTTTATTTCATCTTAAATCAATTTATAATGAATTTCGGTAAGGTAGAGCTAATTCTTCCCCTTAAGCTAGTCTTGGTCACATAAACTTGAGCTCTTGACAAGTTAAAAATAATTCAAAATGAAAACTTGAAAATAATCTTTACATGATCCAAAAATAATCTCTAAATAATTGTTGAAATTATTCTGAAAGAATGAGAATTCTTCATCCAGGAAGAGAAGGTAAGTCGTCCACGAACATTGCAATCTCCGACTCAATTTGAATGCTTTTATACCTTCCACAGTTTGGACCAAACCAGGGTCAAATTTCTGATATTTGAATGAATTTGAAAAATAGAATTGACTTTTGTTTTGTCAAATCTAGGATTTGATGGTTGAATCCAACACGCATTTTGGCAAAAGCTGGCTACGAGGGCTCGAGATCTTGGGATTGAATTTTCGATTTAGTGCATTAAATTTTAGATAATCTGAATTTTTATAAAATTAGTTTTGGTTATAAAAACAGCATTGTAGTAAGTACTTTCAATGCGAAAATTTTTTTGTTCTGAATAATATGATATAAGTATTTTTGAATGACACAGTTTTCGTTCAGAACACTTGGAATTGTCACAGAATTCGAATATGGAAACTGTGTGCTTGAAAGAATAGACGGGTTGAGTCACATCGTAATTGAAAATGAAGACGACGAAGAGCCAAGAAAAGGTAAGTAAGAATATTTCAACAAAACATTGTTCTCTTTGAATGTTGATCACCTCTCGGTCAGTTTGTTGCGCAAGCTAGTTTTCAATTTGGAAGTATCCATGGCTGTCCTATTTAAATTGTGGTTATTATCCGCTCAGATTGTCGAGCAGTCTAGTAATTTAGTCGGAGCATCGATGAAATACATTTCTGAATTATCATATTCAATCTGACACCTTCATTGTTTCAGGATGAAAAATTAGATGCAGAGCTAAAGGCTGGGACGAAAAAACCGAGAGTGCTGCTAAGTTCCGAGGATGAAGACGGCGAATTGTAATCAATGACTATTAACCAATTGTTAATGCATTTTATTGTTCTTCTTGGAGTATTCACGTGAAACAGTCCCTTGAAAGGTCATTCTTTCGAATAAAATGACTAGAAGTAATCAAAATTCAACTTTGATGAATTAGTCCATCATTAAATTGAGTGAAATTGTCCATAGAATCCAAAATTTGAAATTTAAAGAAATACAAAATTCCAATTAGCTTCAATTCGAAAATCCAAACTTCCTAAAAGAAAAAAAAAATTTGAATCTCAACCATAAAATCGCGAATTTTGAGATAGTTGAGTAAATGAAATTCCAAATCCCCGGAGGCAACATTTAACAAAACCTGTAGCAATTCTGTTTTGTAAAATTCACACAAACATCAAGGATTTGAGCTTGGCTTACTGGGATCTGGATGATTTGTCAAAAGTATTACTTTACAGTCTCACATCAGGCAAATTGAGTCAAAGAAGTTGCAACATTCGTTGACGGCTCAGCTTTTTTCTTTATCGAAAGATCGATAGTTCTTTCAAAGCGAATTCCAAAATTATTCTCAGATTATTCTTGAATTTTGTAAAGATTATACTTAACTTTTCTTATTTTTAATTATTTAACTAACTTGTCAGGAGCTTGAGTTTATGTGACCAAGACTAGCTAAAAACAAGCTCTAGACAAGTTAAACAGAATATTAAAAACATATCATCGATTTTCACCTGGGATGCTAACGATTTAGGCTTCATTGGAGTCTCAATGATGCGCTTTCTAATATAACAAGTTTTTGGCGTAAAATCCGAATGAAGTTTGGTCCTCAAACGTCGTGGCTCTTTGCTGGACTCAAAAAGCCGCATTTGAGGAAAAATTGAATGCTATTCAAAGTTTTCACGTTTCTTCCAAGATGAGGTTCTTGAGAATACCGCGTTTCCCGAAATAACTAGTCGAAAATTGATCATTTATAAATTTGGAATAGTTCGGCTCCATTGAATTGAAATCAAGCACATTTTGATCCATTTCAAAGGTCTTAGAATAAGCCTCAAGATGAGCTAATAGCTCTTCCATCTTTTTCCACTATTCAAGGTCTGTAATTTCACGACCGCGTCATCAGAGGTAGTAAAATTGAGCTCATCCTTTCGTGAGAATTGATTTTTTCCTGAGTCTAGAATATCTCGATTCCCAATCATTAGAATTTTATGTATGTTTTTTGGCTAATTTTGTAGGTTTTCCAAATATTATTGCAGGTCCCATACAATTTGAAATGCATTTCTGACTATCAGAATATGTTTCTCGGGTGAATTCTGGATGAAAAGTGACAACACTGAAATTTGAAAAATCTTGTTCGAGATGAGTCAAAAGCTACAACACAAGTCGTACAGGTTGGCAAAATCCTTTCTGTGTGCATAATAATTCTAACAACTTTCCTGTTGAACTTTTTCGATAATAGTTTTATATTTACGATAACTCAGGCAATAATGAAACTCGACTGCAGATACTTCACGTAACGATATTTGTCCTCATTTTTTGAACTGTCAACCGCACGAAGAGTTAAAGATACAATACTCAATTGGTTATAGGTGAATTGTAAGACGCAACCTGGTTGACCGGGTCGATAAAAATATTTCGTAATGTTCAAGGCGCAGAGTGGACCTACCATGGCACAGAGAGCACTAAATATGCATGGCAATCAATATTTCATGGTTGAAACGTAACATCGAGCATCATAAGTATATTTACACCCGAGTCGATGGCAAGTCGTTGCAATTAATTTGAAAGTCGGTTCAAGTGGGTCACATTTTTATCATTTATTATCGAAGCACTTTGGAACGACTTTATTGATGCTATAAGAGCTGTCTCAAAAAGTTCGGCCAACACGGGCGTTTTGTCAAATACGCACTCAATCTACAATCTGCTATGATGCGCGTGAGCGAAACGGTCTCAAATATCGTATGTTCTCTTGCTCACCTTTTTCCGTGCAGTCAGGTACACAGTCTCGCACAATGGAACCTTCACTTACGTATTTCTGAAACAAATCGAAGAACGAGAAGAATTCCTAATGAACAAATTGTGAAATGGACTTTCTTGTATTTTTATTCATGATAAACGAGATGGCCATGTTTCCAACATTTATTTTGCGCACAAAGCCATTTGCTTGGACTTGAGAGTTGATGTGCTGATTTACTCAGCGAGATCGTTTGTTTGTTATCGTAGTTTCACCTTTCCAATCATTTGTCAAGTCTCCGCAAACTATTTTAAGGGGGGAGGGGGGGGAGTTCATGTCCATGCCTGCGTACATATTTTGTACTCAGCTCAAAATCGTAGAGAGCCAGGCTATGCGCAGGGATTTTGTTCAGAGCTCGATTTTATTCAACAATTTTATACAGAACGTGAAGCTCAGAGCTCTGCCCAGACAAATATATACAAATTCTGCTCTGTACAGACCTTCTGCAACAGAGGAATCAGCTCTGTACAAAATCCGTGAACTGAGTCTGACACCTTTGAACTTTTCTGTTTGGCATTGTTGGCAGTTATATAAGGAATCAAGGAGATTTTGCGTGATATTTTACATAAAGAGAAATTAAATCGTGAACCTCCAAAGTTATTTGTGGCGACGAGATGAACGAGGAAGTGCTTTTAGAGTCTGAAACCCCACTCTACCACCATAGACCCAAATAATGCTCTTCTGTATGACTTTCAATGGCCACTTCTCTATGATTTAGCATTGAAATTCACATGGAAAGGAGTTTTTTGAATATTCCTATTCATGTAGGTCCCGTATAGTATCAACGAGAATAAAGTCTATTGCTTTACAGTGTGGGTTAAAAATATCTCCCTGTTAGCAATTAGAGTTTTTGTATTAGTTCTATTTATAAGAAGAATAAATAGGAAGTGGACAAGTTTATAGGAAAAAATTGAAAGATAATGAACACTCCCATGCGTGTGATGATCTGCAACAGACATGGAAGGGTCAGAGGCATTTCTATCCTCAGGGACAGCGATTTCTATGGATCAGGCCCTAACTATGCTAAGTCAGACTTCGCATACGGAGTTTGTACAGAGCCAAGAGTGTGTACCGTTCGATTAATACCTATTGTTTTGTTTCAAGTCACGGCCGACGCAGTAATATTATGTGTAGCCTCCGATTCTCGTTTGCAAAAAATGTGGGGGGTCTCGCCTCAAAATCGTTGCGAGATTCTCGGCGGCGAAACCGGGGAGATTCTCGGGCTCGAGTGAAGCGCTTTTTTAGAGCGAGAAACAGGAGTACAGAAAAAATGTGTTTTTCGTACTTGGCATGGAAGTACGACCTGACGCAGCTGAAGATTGAACTGATTCCGAATAAATGGATTCGGATTCGTGCTGAGAATACTAATTTAAGTTGGAGAAATGTACTCTGAGTGCTTGCTCAACCGACTCTTACTTTATGTGTCCCCATGTGATCTGAAACTTTTCAAGTTTCGCGGAAATGGTGACCGAATCACAACCGACATATCTGAAGATGAATGAATAAACGATTGAATGTTGGATATAAAAATCTGCCTTGGAGGTCATGTGACTCAGATACCATGATCATTCAAGTGGAAGAAGGTAGAAACATGAGCTACTCACAATACAATATTTAGAATTCTTCGGGCACTCTTTGAGATGTACAGCTGTGTAGTTGATGCACGGCGTGATGCTTCCAACTCCCTCATTATACTCGCCACACTTGTAACAACTTAACCCTCGCACGCCACCTGTAATCATTCAAAAATCATCCATGTAAAACGATTTGCAGAATGGAATAACGGCGATAATCTTCAAATCCTTCGCATGTTTGAGTATTTGGGAAGATTAGTGGAAGATTGAGGGAAAAGTACACTAAAAACCTACCCGAAAATCAGTTTCATTATTCCTCCATACCTCTGACCAATTTCATACTGTTGTTCAAACTCACCCCCTAAAACACTCTCCATTGTGTAAAATAACTATCTTTGATGTTTAGAGACAGGGAAATATCAACTCCGAATACTAGAAAATTGAAAATATCTTTTGCGTCAAGATGTTGATTAAGTTCATCCCTCCTCGAAAATATCGGGCAGATGTCTGTGCTTCATTTGACCAAGATTCAAATACACATATGAAAATGAAGATTGTTAAGCTATTATTGGGCTTCACTATAATTCATCGAGTCAAAACCTAAATGAGAGGTCTGCACGATTAGAGCTAGAAATGTTGTCACCAGATATCGACCAGAGGCCCGAAAAAAGGAGTTTAGATCTCCACAAAAAATATCGGAGTCTGCAATCCATGCAAAGCCTGAATTATTAATCACAAGCTTTGTCGAGTGTTATTGACAGTGATAGTGAATGGTATTACTAGTTATGCCTTTTGTACTTTCATGTTGAGAAGAATTTCCGCCTGAAGAGACTCATGCATCAAACGGCGAAACGTCGCAAATAAAATTTTGGACACCACGAGTGACCACCATCTTACACTCATTTAGTCCTCCAAAATCGATTGTACAAGATTTTTAATACATGTAATACGAGGTAACGAACGCAAGAACTTACATAATGATCAGAGGCTTCTTTGGAGATCAATCAAATCTATGAGCTAATTTTAGCCGATGAGTAAAGGCAATTCGCTCATGTTCGGGATGAATTCCATAAGTCGGGCAATGGAATGACTGACTCTGAGACTCACTCTTTTGGAAATTATCTCGTTTTCGACACATCGAAAGAATTCTACAGGGTTTGGCAGGCAAGTATTCGAGCTCATATTCTCGATTCACAAAATTCTAATTCACGAGGACGATCCTGGGAGCATGTCAACGATAGTCTGAGCTTCAAATGGGGTGTATATTTTCTCGCCTACCCTGATTCCATTCGCAAACTACGATTGATTGTCTTGTGCATGAAAATATATCTAACGGCTGCATGGTAGTCCAGGAAGATTCATTTGAATTCTGATGATTGGGCGCTTTTATGATTGGGTATACTTTCTAGCAACTCTGGATAAAATATTATGATCAAGTGCCTCAAAAAGTAATATCAGGTAACTATGCAGCTTCATCGAGAGATGTCGTCAGTATACTTTAGATTGAAAAGCGCTCACACCTGGCATACTTTTTAAATCTTGAAGTACATCGCAACTCTTTCTAGGACTGTAATGATGAATGGAGGACAAAGACTCAAGGAAAGGCCGTTGTGTTCGAGTACTGAATCTAAAAGTAAGAAGAATGCAATGCAAGCTAATCGGGAAGAAGATGAAAAAGAGGTCTGAAGAGAATGAAAGCTGAGAAAAAAACGTGATGAGTACAGTAAAGCGATATTGGAGAGGCAAAGACTGGGCTCGTTTTTCTATGTAGTTTTGTTCCGGAGGCTAAGATTCAGATTAGGCACGTTGGCCTCGTAACGTGAAAATTTTTTAGTCCTTCTTCATTGAATTGCCCTTGTTGACTTTTCTCCCAAAATCATTACTTTGGACTTTATTCTCGGTCTCGCCCGTTACGGGAATTATTTATTGCAAAAATTTAACAAAAACAGATTGTATGGATCAGATACACTGCATTAAATGTGTGGCACATCTCTTGATAGTTTCTAATAAAAGTAAATTATTTTTATTAAATTACTATCATGTTGGATCAAGGCCATTTTTTGGCTCAGGGGTGGCGTAAATTGAATTATTATTCTCTTCAACGACCATGACTGATCAACAGACAGAACAATTTCAATGTCTAAATTACATTCAACCAAGCTAATTATGCTGTCATAATTCACTTTGAATCGCACTCGCTAAGATAATTAATGAATCTCCTTTCAGTCCAATATTAGCAACAAAAAAATAATCGAAACTCATATTCAGTAAAATCTAGTCGCTGGCGGATAGCGAGATGAATTTCAATAGTGGTAATTTCTCAACTTTCGAAGGAGTGTACCGAATCGGGTGATTAATGAGTAACCGGAACTGCTCTTTATCGTCAAATTGGCACGTATGGAAGTTTGGGCGAAGAGATGCAAAATCCGTCCAGAGTAGGCTCATTAGAACGTACAAGAGTAAAGTTGTTGCACTTCTATAGGAAAAATGTATTCGTCTTCTTTTTGAACAACAATGCCGGATACCCTTTCTCATCGCTCAGCCGACTAACATCTGTATTTTGCTCATTAATTCCGCCCGGAATCGAATTTCGCAACTTTGAAGGAGGTGAATGAGCTCATCTACAACAAAATTGTTTCAGTCGGTTTTTTGGTGCAGATATAACCATGTTTGAAAAATCGAAAAAAGAGCTCATCCAGAGTCGTAAATAATGATTTTTGGACTTTGCTAATGCAAAATGATTCGTGATCAGTCCAAACCATTTATTTTCAGTTTCTCAGATGACAAATTTGGAATAAATGCGCACCAAAATCAGAGTGCTCTCATATTTTGGATCTCAGTAATCACCAACTTGGGTTCATTCACTAATTTGAGGGCGTGCACTTCAGATAAGCTTCAGATTTCAATGCATTCATTCTCAATTTTAATATGGAATAGGATTTCGTTGGGAGAATCAATTTGATCCTCTCCCTCGCTTGCATTTTCACAACCTTGCACGCAGAATAACAATTATGGTGGTAACGAGTTGGACTCTGATTGATACGAACAAACATTTGGATTTACTAGCACACTTGTCTCAACATCGTGGAAAGTACAATGAGAATGTTCTGTTACTCACAATATTAGAATTCGGATGTTTATCGCGTGGAGCTCTGAGAATTGCTACTTAGAGCTATCTGATCTAGAGTCAATGCATGAATGCATAAATCTCATATTATAATTTAGTATTTGGGAGTTAATGAGAGATGGAATAGAGGATAGGAATATTTTCACAAAAGCCGTTTTATACTTAGAAGCTTCCGTGATGATGTAAGGTAGTTGTACCCTTTCAGGCGCATGTAACCGTCAAGTCCACCCCCAAGTCACTGAACGCGCTATAGCTCATATCCAAGAGGTGTTGAACTATGTCAAATGCATCTTGCTAGCTGACTTGGTGTCGATTCTTCACTCTTTCCCCAAAATTCAATGTCACGCCCAAAAGTTGTTTTCATGACACCACCTCACAATAGGAATCGTCTTTCTAGACCATATGATGAGACCACCTCACGCAAATATCAGTTAGAACGTGACACGAACAAAAATAAAATTTGTAATAACAGATCCTCTTATCACTTGACAATTATGGGCATTGATAAGCAATATATAATAAAGCATGTTCCTGTTGACTGCAACAATTCAAATTATAAGAGAATCATCACTACCACATTTATTGATCTATGATTAAAGAGAAGTACAGCAAAAGTTATGATTGGTATGCAGAAAAATTCCAATTTTCGTTTACAGGATACCTAAGACCACAATCGTGGCATATACAATAGATCAAGCAATTAGCTGAAGGTTCACCGTCGTACATCCCTTATCGAGGAAACAGACGTACAGAACGAACGTTTCCAAAGTGTATTCAATTCTGACTAGACGAAATATTCGGCAATGCGAAATTTAGGTATAATCAACGAGGCATAAGCAGTAATGAACTCACAAGAAAAGGGTTCGACCTCCGGGAGCCTAATCTTGCTGGAATTTTTTTTACACATTCAAAAGACATCCGTACTTTTTTGTTTAGTCCAATGGGCCTTCCCTCCAAGAGAGCTTTAGCATTGCAAGTATACCTATATATACAACTTTTTAATATGGGTCCATATGGGCAATGTTAATGTTTTTATGTCTAAGCTTAAATTTATCAAAAGTGAATGGTCTCCAGCTTGTCTTGAAGGTCTTGAAATGAGCTTTGAAAGTAACCAAGTATTTTTAGAATAGTGAGATACGTCGAAGTTACAGTTACGAGAAGCTCTAACTTTTCCCGACGGAAAATGTCTTATAATTGACAATTGAAATTTCTAATTTGTAGAAGAAAGATGACTCAGTTCCACCTTGTTAAAATTGAACATACTCCAGCTCATCTCAAAGGTTTTAATATAATAAAACAACCGAAACGTCGCTGAATGCGAAGAACTTTTAGCAGGAAAGACCGATAAAGTTATTCATTTGATATTTCTCCAAACCGGTCCTGTAATTGGTCCATCAAAGTATGTTATGTTTCAATGCAATTTTTGAAGGGAACGTTCGAATAGGTATATTGAGGTGAGTCAAAGTTGGAAATTGCAGAAGCTTATGTGCGCCTTAATGAATACAAGTAATTTGTGTGTAATGTTGATTCTCCAAACTACACAAGATATTGCCATGCTCTAATGTTACTATGCTCTAATGCTCGATGAACTCTGTAAGTCCCTCATTCTCGACCTCATAGCCATAATATTTACTCGACTGAGGCTCTCATCATCTTGATTTCTAGTATCGCTAAGCAAAATGATTTTTCGATAATTTAGAAAATATGAGAGTATCTTGATACTTTCTCAATCTCTCGTTTAAAATTCAATTGCAACCTCTTCAAAAACAGTTCATGGAAGATCTCTGAACTTTTCATAGCATAAACATTCTCCAAGCGACATTTGATGGTGTCGAAAGGAATTAATTCAATCACTGTACTTATGTACAACAGTTGATGCAGGAGGCTGGATCAGTTGCCCAACATTTTTCAAATCGGTGAGAACGTATCAAAGCTTTTGAAACAATTTCCCAATTTCTCACATCTTTTTTGGAACCGATTGTTCGATCCTCAGTGTGAGCGAAGGCGTATTCTTGATTCATTCGGAGTCAGGTGCAATCTTTAAAAAATTGCAAAGTACACTACAAGTAGCTGCAGGATAGTATTCGAACGATTTGCCCTCGTCATGGCCATTGGGCTGATAATGCCCGCGAGAGTCGTCCGGAGGCTTCAGAGCGAATAGTCAGAATTCATTCAGTCTTCGGCGATGCATCGCAAGCTCCGCACACTCAAACCCTCGTGCATTCACTGAACTTTCTGGGTCAGTTTGCCTAGTGCGGCCGAGTTAGCCTCTCTCCATCTCTTTACTCTCCATGTGCATGGCAGCGCGCTCATGTTTGGCCAGAAAGCTCTGTGCGATATTTTCGCCCCCCCCCCTTCCACTACCTCCCCCCCTCTTTTGCTATCCATCTTTGCTTCTCTTAAATTCTATCGGTCTTTGTTACACCGGCAGTTCCAAAGAACCGGATCAATTTTAATCGATGAGCTATCCGATTGAAATCTCATATTTTCAGAGTCAATGTAATGTTTCTCAAGTAATGTACGTTCTGATGCTGAATTGTTTGTCCACCCTCTCAAACTGAAATCCTCATCTGTGAGTCACGAATTAATCCATTTTGGACGAGCACTGCCTTCCCCTCCCTAATAAGTTTTTGGGTGATCATCAAGTTACGGAAGTGTAGTGGAAATGAGAACTGAGCTATTCGAACCTACTCTATCGAGAAAAAGTCCAGAACACTTACAACAGTATATTGAAGTCAAAAAATTAGCACCTCGCAATGGTAGCAGATTTCCAAGAGGAACCAACGGTAAAATTTATGAAAATCTTAATTGCAAATATATTTTTTCATAAGAAGTTGTGAATCATTAAGAGGGCCCTTTTAAAAGAGAAAATTCATTGCAAATTTGGAATTTGGTCTATTCTTCCTCGTCGGTTCTCATTAATGAAACAAATTCCAGAATGAACTACAGGTTTTTGCCAGGGAATGCACAGGAGATTGCAAAATATTTTGGATTGAGAATGTGGTGAGCCACTGAGTATATTCCTCTCAAAAGCAAAGCCCTTGGTGTTTGTTTGTACACATTTGTGCTTGAGAGCGGAAAAGAGGAGGAATATCAGGTTATTGACGATACAACCTTGCTGCTAAAACACACGATAATATTATGTACACAACTTGTGTATCCTGCATAAGCGTGAAAAGATAAATCAGACTAAGAGAGGGCTGCAGAAGAGCTGATAGTAACTCACGCTTAACGATGTACCTCATAAACTATATGCAGTCGGATAATTGCTAGGGTATCCGTAATTTACTATCTTCGGCGAACGAAATCAACCTTGCAACACCCGCTCTCCCCTAAAATAAAAATGTAACAAATGATTTGAATATTTATCTATGTATGCAAAATAGTTGAGGAGGCTAGTGCCAGAAGAATATCCTTGGTTCAAAGTGATGATACTCGAGTTCGGGGGAATATATTTCATTCATATCCATTAAAATTGTAACGGCCTTGAGTTGTAAAATTGTATTCGAGTGGGAATTGCTTGGAACGATAAGCCAAGTATTTCAGGAATGTTATTGCGAGGGTGGAATTCTCCCCAAGGTCTCGGATTTCCAAGAGGGGGGCATAACTTTGAAGAAGTCGCAAAAAGATAAAGAGATGAGCTCTTTGTATTCAAATTTTCCAAGAGCCTATATTTAGCCAGCTAAAAAAGTTGCAAGAATAAAATAATTTCGCAGAACGATGGAATCTGATCATCAACGCCGTGAACGTGAGTTCATCAATGTTTTTGAATAAAGCCATTTAGTGAAAGCTCTGTACAAACTTCTTTCAATCAAACGGGTACAGAGGCAACGGCAAAGAGTATTTTCGGATTCTCTGAAGTGGATATGAGAGACATAAGAGATATTTTTAGTCATCTCGGCTGAGGACGTCGAATAATTTCTATCACATTTGCAGGCCGCTTCACACTCGTTTGAAGTAGAAGAAGTTGACACCAATACCAAACAAGATCAAGGTTTCACCGGTAAAGATAGAAGGACGGAATGAGGGAAAGCGCTTCAGAAGGAAAGTATAACTTTGATGATCTACTTCACACAATTTCTAACCTTTTGCAATGTGAGATTCGTCAATTCCTATAACTATAAGTATATATAATAAATACGCTTATGATCGAAATCA
This sequence comes from Eretmocerus eremicus, assembly GCA_030522705.1. Lineage (NCBI taxonomy): Eukaryota > Metazoa > Arthropoda > Insecta > Hymenoptera > Aphelinidae > Eretmocerus > Eretmocerus eremicus. The sequence goes on from JAPYYZ010000483.1 coordinate 23,206, forward strand.
AATTAATGCATGTTTCATCATTGTCGAAGCATTTCCTTATTGTCTTTGCTTGTTGATGGCCGATTCAAATCTCATCACACATCCTGAAGTTCATGCGTTGTGTATGCTCCCAGTGCCAAATTGAAAGCCCGTATTCTTTTTTCTTATATGAAGAAAACTCTAGTTTCAATACGAGGGTCTCTGAACTCAAATTATGTGGTGCGGGAGCCATGCACGCTGAACTTTGGACCAGGCTTACGCAATTACTTGAATTATTGAAATTAACAGATGAATTGTCGAATGATTTTTAATATCTACCTTGTACTTGTCACCTTGAAGTCAAATGGGTCCGATTGTCTGCCTATATATTTTATAGATTAAGAAGTAACTGTGGTCAAGTCATTCTCCTCTTTCTCAAATTCTCTTTCGATTTGGGCTAAACGAGTTGACGAGTTGACGAATACAAGCTAGACAATGACAATGATTCGACAACTCGTATTCGTAAACCTAATAAATCGTGAAGGTTTTCGATAACGTTGAGACTAGAAGCCCATCTTCGGGACTCACAGCTCCCACATGGCCTTCAACATTTATTTGACAATCATAAAGAGTTGTCCTTCTCATGTATATTACTTCGATGAACGTATTTATATGACTTTTCGGTAGAGAGTTCGATTGATGGAGCATTCAAGAACCCATAGGTATCATGAACGTTTGTTTGGAGGGATTGGAAAATTTTTTTTCCACTCATGATCAAGCTTTATGCTTTCGACAGTCACTCAGAGATCAGGGACTCATTGATGGTAGAACTGTATTAAACAGAAAGCCATTTCAGAGTTCTGAAAGGTCAAATCAGAAGAGCCGAAAGACAAGAAACTTTGATGGGCAGGCATCTCTCAGCCTCTTGCGCGAGTCTACAAGAACAATACTTTGTTACGCGACTTGTGTGAGTGCGACCATTTCACTTGAATGCTAGCAATCAGGCTAGTATGAACGATTTCACACATTGGAGAGATTTGAGTAACTCTCAGCCTCTTGTTTGAAACGTTTGATATAACGAAGCAGAGGTTCCTTGTGAAGAGTATAATTTTGCCACGTTTTTTCAGGGATGGTTTTGAGAGGTCAACAACCAAAGCGACGAAACCTGGGCCACTCAAATTCGGATAAATTCAAAATGATCTTCTGGTTTTTTTTAGTAACAATCGCACATTTTGGTTCTCATCGTCATCTTGAAGTCATTGGAGGAGTTGGAATATCTTTCATATTTTGAAATTTTTCACAAAACACGTGAATCATGCAGTGACGCTTGTTATTCAGCTTGATTCAATTCAGAGGAAGCAACGAAAAATGTGCGCATCGAACGAGACAACGGGAGAAAGAAGAATGCGTATCAGAATCATTATAGAGATATCGACAGTAGTGACGCTCTCGTCATCTTTTTCGAGTACAGGCTTCCTTTACATAAAACAAGACACTGACACGCGCCTGTTGTGGTTTTTCGATGAAAGCAGTATCTCACCAAAATTTTAGAAAGGCGCTTCTCTCACTTGTCAGTCGGTTGTTTTGCCCTGAGGCTAAATCCAGTCCAATCATGCTAACACGTCTACGTACAAGATATTCTGCGCTAGAACTAATCACCTAATTTCAATGGAGAATCTCTAGCGTGGAATACAAGGAGCGTCGACATCAAGATCAACGAGCGGCTGAACGTGGCGAGCGCCAGCCCGTGGCTGTGTAGGCCGGGCTAAGGGCCATGTAGCGCTAGACAACGTGCCGATATTATACGAGCGCCAAGTGCAGAATATTACATTGTCGAGCTACTCACGCCCATACTCAACGCCAGTACCAAATCGATAGCCCGGTGAACACTACTTCCAACAACCCCTCCGCGGCTCTATTTGCACTGAAATCCTATACTCGCGAGAACATCTCAATAGAGCTCTTGGATGAAAATTACTCCTGCAACGGAGAAAGCCCAATCCCAAATGGCCGTTATGTGATTTACATCGATTCGAGAGTAATCTCGTTGTTTTCCGAGGTCACAGTCGTGGAAATGAACGCATGGATATCGAATTTTTCACCAACGACGGCCGACACTTGATACATGATCATTGAGATATTGGGTGCAATTATCTGGAAAGTATTGGAGAATCGCCGATGGTCGATTTCTCAAAGAACTTCACGATTGTCAATTCGATTCCGCTGGATGTTGCTGTTGGCGACAGCAGCCTTTCGACACGTGCCACGTGTGCACACGACTACTTGTAAAAGTGTGTATCGACAGCGAGCCAGAGAGCTCAAGATTGATTGTCGTGCAGCACTTGCTTCGATGGATTCGACGCTCGATAAGGATTTCTCTCAGACTGACGCGTGTAGCCTTTTCAGTTTGAGCCGGGCTGTAACTCTCCGGGTGAAAGACAGCGAATGCTCCCCAAAGCACGGCCTCGAAGAGAGCGAATAATGGAATGGGGTGCAAAGTTGCTCGTATAGTCGCGGGGCTGACTTTGAGCCGAGAGAGTCGTTTAGCGTCGACGAGTGCTCTCAGTCTGAAATCCATACATTAAAACCGAACCCACGCGTGGCTCCATTATCCCACCGCACAACTCTTTGAGGCAAGAAAAATTTAGGTAAATGGCACATACGTTTTTGAGTTGGCTGCTGCTGCTGCTGCACTCCACATTTTCGTCATATGTTCAGAATTTTCAACATCCATGCCCTTTTTCAACGCGCTTAAGCGACTCGGTTGTAACTCATCAACAAAATGGTAAGTTATAGCATATGATCAACGATTTTTTAAAAGTATCGATAAATTTGTTTCATCCATCAGAAACTAACCCAAAGTTTTGTATCGACCTATCTCAAGGGAATTTTGGCTCATCATACTCAACTGCGTCCGATTAGCAGACAGTCTGTATTTGATCTGTCTAGCGCTCGTCTGTCGCCAAATTGTGCGAGAGCCATACTCACGAGCTCGAATTCAGAATTACATAATTCGGTGCTATGAAAGCTTACCTCATTTCAATCTCTTGAAAAGGTGTGGGTTGGATATGATCAAATTCAATATTCATAAGTCCCAAAGACTTCATGGAATTGATGATGTCAGTAGATCATAATTACAGCAGTAATCTTCAAGAACCTACAGCATGTTTTAAGTTTCGGGAAGTTACAACCTTGATGGAAAAGTGTTTTTCTCAAAAACCTGATTCGGTGGTCCGATCTTTTTTCTAAGATTGCTGAAGATCCGGAGGGGAGTCCGGGCACAGCGGATTGCAATTTTGAGCAAAGATTATGCATGCCTACGAAACATCAGCCGACTAGAATATCTTAGAGCTTTTCCACTCTAAGGGCCGCAGAACTCGCGTTACTGAAATAGTTTGATCGGCTCTTCAAAATTTGGTCATGAACGTGGTTGGTTATGTATCACACCACTTTTCAATCTCTTCCTCGCAGATTCATTATTGTAAAGCATAAATTACTGGTTTGATAATCTATCTGCGTAGTCTTGTTAGCAAATTTTCAACACTCAAATGTTGATGTACAGCACTAATACAATTGACTGAGGATCAATCGAGTTCTTGATAATCTCTCGGAAAAATGTGTGGTGAATGTATAGGTAATGATAACATCTTTATGAACAAATGAAAATCGTTATGAATAATGGACAGATAGTGATCACAATTTCTGGTGAATCACAAAAAATATGGTGTGATAAAAATGGGCGAATTTAAATGCATTTCCAGGAAACCTCTAAATAGATTCCGTAAGCACACAAATAATGAGACTGAGATAGTTCAAACTTATGTTGAATTCGTTCAACTCAAAGCTGAAAGATTCATACAATCTCGTTAGCAAATAAATTCTCAAAAAGTGACAATGGAAGAACTTGCGTACTGCGTCTGAAAATTTCCAAGTAAGAAAAATAATGACAGAAATCAAGTTTTTGCAGACGGAGCGAGAGATCGTGACAAGACATGCCGAAGAAAATCGACAAAGAAAGACGAGAGCACGACGATGAGTTGGAGAGGTGGGAAAAAATAAAGGAAAGAGATTGAGGGCTAGAGCACGTAATCCTCCAGAGTCGAGTACTTGGTAATTTGCCTAACAATGACGCAGACATTCGAGGTGAGAAGCTACAGATATATTGTACGTCTGGCCAAGCTTGTGGAGCGTGGCATAAAAACCGAGGTGGAAACATTCTTAGCGGGCTTATGCACATGAATTCGCCACTCGACGCATTCAACATGAGCCCGTCCTCGCGAAGAAAACAAGGAAGTTGGAAAATAGAATAAGTCAGCGAAAGCGAGGCAGCAATTCACAGAGGGCCCGGAAATACCCTCAGCCTGACTTGGTTGCGCGCGGTCAAGCGGAACCATCAATTTTCCATGCCTCGGAAGCGAACTCTTCCTTTTCGCTCTCGGGGATCAGTTTCGCGTGCTCCTCCAGACAATGGCTCATCTATAACAAAGCTCCTCAAAGCATGAAGCTGCCCTTTGATGTTACACTTTTCAACGTTTCTGGACGGTATTTGATACTCATACCTATACGCGGCTTGAAAAATCTCTCAATCTCACTTTCAATCTCGGCTTCATCCTTTGAGAAAATCCCTCGCTCTCGTAGTTTTGAAATTTGACTGATTCGAGGTCTGCAAATGTTGGCCCTAACTGGAATTATCTTGGAATCCGTTTCTGACGATGATTTAGCACATTGAGTCTGTCCCTTCCGCAGTAGAAGAGAATCAAAATTACGATTGTCAATTCCATGGGAAACTCTGCCGTCTCCCTCTGTTGTTTTGATCCTTTCAAACAACAAAAGCACGCATTCTATGCTCATTCACGACGGATACGGTTTTGTTGCTTTGGACTGAATTGAATTGCACTGATTTCATTGGGAGCTACAAGGCTTTCAAGCTCAATCAATAACCAGAACAAATCCAGTTACTCCGAATTTGTACATAGTGAGATGCCTTGAGTAAAAATACTTGCCAGTAAAAACCAATTTGCTCGATAAAACATCGATCCTAAAACTGGGGAAACTGTTAGAATACTCACAACAAACACACTGAGAAAGCCATAGCTCATATGTGAACGACCATTATCATTGAAAAACTTTGAACACTTGGAAGGACAACAGGAAGGGAACAGTCCCTAACAAAAACTTGTCGATTGTGCACTTTGTATGTATAAGTAGTGTCGAGGAAGTAAAAGTTGCATTGACGATCGACATGTAGGTGCAAGCCCTCTGTGACTAATTGCTTCATTGATCAACAGCTCAGGAACGTACTTTGCGGCTTTTCTACTCGTTTGCTGAATGATTCTCCAATTTCTCTGCTTCAGCTCGAGTTAGGACGTCCGAACTGAATCTACTCTACTCTGCCTGTAGATCATATTTCATACCAATCTGATGAAAAATGGCGGAAGCATGGCTGACTTACGAGTTATGATGCTACCAATCGATTAAATTATTGCCGAACAAACGAGGCGTGATAAACCGTCTTAGGAAGATCGGTGGCCGAACTGAAAACTATCAATCTGATTGTAATAATCCGCAAGAGTAGGTCATCCGTGGTTCTCGTGAAAATCACAAATTTCGAATTCAGAGCATGGAGAATGTTCTAAGACGAGCGCACTCAACTAGCCAACGTATGCGAATCTCGGAAAAGCGTTCGTCGCGCATATCTTCTAAGTTTGTCATGTTAGAATTAGAGAAGATGAGGGGTTTGGACCGATCCAAGATGATTTCTGCGCTTGCCAGCTGGGAATAAGTGATCTTTCGCATTTAATTGCACGCCTAAGAATCCCCGTTTACTCGAAGGGCTGCCAAAAGTTTTTGGGTCAACCAATCTTAACTATCTTATTAGCTCATTTGATCTTTTGTTCCAAAACCTTCAATTTCCTTCTTGGTAGGATCAGATAATTCAAATTTGATTCGGTTTTATGGGAAGAATCCGAAGACCAGGTCTGCTTTCGGAGTACCCAATCTGCCACCAATATGCTCATCGTAAATATGGGCATACTATGACCTTGCTGCGCTTTCAAATTGTCTTTGCTGTGTTAACATATGATGAAATAAGCTATTTGGGTTGTCAAAATCTCAAAAAAATGCTTGCTGGAGCGATGAAAGTAGTTGTTGTAATTAGCAACTCCTCGTGGAGAATCCATCCAATAAAACTAAAATAAATTTTGAGCTCAAGCAATCTGCATGATTTGTTGTGCATTCGACGCCTTATCGGAAAATCTCCAAAAACCACTTTTCAGAACTACACAATTCGACTCTGACTGATGCTGTAGACAGAATACGGACACGAGCTGATTCGCACGAGACAATAGCGGCAAATTGGGCACACCTCCTTACAAAATTGCAAAAATCGATTTGTTGTACATTTGGAATGACTCGGCCTTCAATGATTCAAGTTAAATGTAACGAGGCTTGTTTTGTAGGTCATCGAACGAACTTTAAAATGAGCTAACTATGAGTAATGTGCGTTGAAAAATGTTGAGGTTGGCCAAAGTGGCAAGTTGGTTACACCCGCCTTAGTTTTTGATCATTAGCTTGGCAACTCGCTGCTTCTTACTCATGTTGTGAATGCAATGTATTAGTACGCTGAAAGAGAGCCAATAATCGATCTTTCCACAACGCGAATTTCAGTGACAACGTCATGAGTGAGCAAAGTATTCCATATCTCGGTTAGTTGTATAAATTATGAACCAAATGCAGGCAGGAAGTGAATTTTTCTTACTTATAACGCAAGCATATATTATGAATTATAAAACTCAAAAATCAATAAGTCAAGTTCGAAATCGCGCACGCGCGCAGGGACATAAGACAGTGTTTGGTTGCGTGGTTTCAATGACGAGCCACAATTCATTTCCATGCCCCGGCTACCTCTCCAAGGTTGACACTACGTGCGAGTGGATGAGTCGCGTTGGAATGCACTCGTACAGATTCCAATTCGAAGCATTGCCTTTTGAAGAGTCGAGTGTTAGTTTTTTTTCCCTGCAGAACGAAAGAGCCGCGGTTTTTTTGGATCGATGAGATATCGCCATTTCATTCGCAGTTAACCCTTTCTACAAGAAATTTCGAATTGATTGAAAAAAATCCTGCTGTTCGAACTATGAGTCTAGACAATAAAAATAAGCCCCTTGAATTTTTTCAGAATTCTCTGAGTACCCCAGGTGTAAGTCCATCTCATAATACAAGTATCTTGGTTATGAAGAACATTTGATATGTAGCGAGACGACGGCCATTGATTGATGTAAAAAATGAAAAATCATTCAAATAAAGATGAGAAATTGGACATTGACATGGAATTATATCTCCGTCCATCCCCTAGAGAATCAAGGATCTTGCTCGAACGTGGTCTCATTTTTGCTTCCAATTACTTGGCTAGATACAACTCAATTTTTTTTTTAAAGAAAAATCTGATAAATTGAGCGAAGAGTAACAGTCTATCGAGTTTCTATAGCAACGGCATAATCTTTCTATTTCGATGCTCATGTATTCGCAAATTCGTGTTCAATGTAGAATAGTTGGCCGACGAGAAAGCAACTTTTATGTGACGGATGCCCTCAAAATGGGACAACGTATTTATCAAGTCTAGCTCGCCACACATGGTACCAATCGAAACGAAAAAAGTTGACATCATAGTTGACCACTTGATGAAGCCACAGGAATTTTTTCAGCTCAAAAGAATCAGTACGGGTTCGCGAAAAAATTCTTGAAAAAATTCAAACTTTAAGGTTATTTTTTCCGTTTTTTCGGCGGCCGTTTTCATGATTGTGAATCGATTATGTAGCTATTTTAACTCAGGTGAAGGCTTGGTTTGGAAGTTGTGATCCCGAAGATAATTAAGAAATTATTTGCAAGAGTACCATATCATACGAAATCGCTGAAATATTTCTGAAACGACGTTGATTTCATAACCTCTTTTGGGGACATCCGTGTAGAGAGGGCTAACGTGAAGACTTATGCCCTGTGTGGGACGAGACCTACGCGTGGGCGCGTATACTTTTCGACAAGTGATCCGAGAGCCCGAGTTAGAGTGGAGGGCTCTCGCGAGGGCTGCTCGGCTGATGGCGATCGTCTTATCGGAGTCAGGGAGTGTTGTCGCCCTTCACTGCTCGACTGGTGCACTCAGATTATTGAAGTTCCGGGTAGCGCTGTTCTCGCGACTTTGAAG
>JAPYYZ010000484.1:0-20000 GCA_030522705.1 Eretmocerus eremicus
CCGGCACGGAAGCGAAAGGATAATTTCAACGGTAGACCGCCGGGTTCCAGTTCTGTTATAGTTCATGGGGAGGTAACCGACTTTTGAGGATTGGAAATGGACTCATATAACAGATGGTTTGCAGTCCTAAAAATATGACGCCAATCTCCCTGACAGTACGCATTGGTGCTGATTCAAAGTATAGAGTGTCATTTCTCGTGATTTTGATTTCCTCCCCGAAACGTGAAGAGTCTGACTTGTTCTCTCTCTCTCGCTATTGTGCAAGGGGTTGGTTGACAAGTTTTCTCCGAAACACATATCATTGATCCTCTCAATTGAGAGCAAATGCCATGTTTGAATTGTTTGAGAATTTCCTATGTGAAAATGGAGATGCTATGTTCACGTATGATCTTGGGGTCGTCAAACCTTGTCAACACACTAGAACACAAATAAGGCTTATCGGGGCTGAACTCCTGATTCAAGATGCTACCACTGTGCCAAATATTTCATATGGGACTGATTTGGGATCTTGTCATGTTGGCTCCCGCTGCCATCTTATTAAAAATTTTCATTTTTCCATATCCTCGGCATAATGATTCTAGTATTCGAGACAAGCGAGGTGGAGTTTCAGTCAATTGGAAAGTAGCCCAATTTAATCTTAATTGTAGGAGTTCACTTCCCCAAATGATCAACTCTTGGATACAGATATATCATGCTTATAGAAATAGATCTCTCGAGTAGATGCATCTCCATATCGGTATCTCAACGGAATATCTACACAGAATTACCGCCGCTTATAACCGTATGATTACACACTGGAACGCAATCCAAAACGGAATCAGGAATCCGGACCCAAGAATCGCTCACTCTTATTTGTCCATCCCTCAACGTAGAAAATTTAAAGTATCCACTTCCGCGATGGCACGAAACGTTTCGAGCACGAAGATGCGCGAATACCTGATTTATGCGCGTCGCCGTCGACCTCAAAGTTGCAATTCCATCAGCCTCGCTCACCCACGATCGGGCAATATAATACACACAAAAGCTCTTTTCATCCTCGATCCCTCGAAATCAATGACGCATTCAAAGAGACTTTCCAGCGCTACGTACGAGCCATTACTCAACCCCTCCCCATCCAATACACGTGTCTCCAGCGATACCCCCAGAAACCTACGTCAAAACTGCTCTTGTCTGGCATGCCAACAAGCAATAAGCCGCACCGGCACGTCTCGTCGACTTTTGCCTGCATGTACCAAACCCATATTCCATACCAGCCACCGCAACCGTATACAACTAAACACAACACGTATATCCCTATAGTGGTAGCAACACGTAAGCAAGCAAGAGGGTCTGGTGCGACGGCTTTGGCCGGACTTTGCATAAAAGTCGCGGGACACGATACTCGCATAATTTACTGCGCCCCCCCTCCCAGCGCTAACTTATGTAAACTTATGTACACCCCCGCAAGTTCCACGCGGCTGTCGCTCTCGAATATACCAGAGAGCTTGGGGATGTGTGTGGCCCCTTACGCGCTTGGCGCCAAATTCGAACGGCGAGCGTTGCGACGGAGCAAATTACTTTAATTATCGCTCTCGGCCGGGCCGGCCGCTTTGTCTCCTCTTCTTCGCGAAAGCTCCACATGCGAAAAGCGAGTTTGCAAATTTCGAGAACGCCGATGCCAAGTTTGGGTCTCTTTGGTAGGAAGAGGGAGGAACAGTCGTGAGGAGGATAGCTGGATAGGGATTATCGCTCGATATTGATTGGAGTGTTATTGTGAGGGGCGAGCTTGTGAAAATTCACGGTGATGGAGAGGGAGTACTTTGTAAGTTTCGCGGGGTAGGGAAAGAGAAAGAGAGATGTACGCGGGCGGGGCTCTCTCGCGTAATTGCTGCCGCGCCGATAATTGATGGGCTGGATTAGAGCACTTCTTCGATCCGGTGCCTAGTGCATTGTTCCAAAGCCATGGGCTGGATGGTGAAAAAGAGCCACGGGATAGTGTCGGCTGGGCTGGAGCTGATGGCGGCCATGGATTCGCTTAGTTTTTGTCCTCGCGGAGCATCGGTAGAACTGGGGAGTGAGCGGGTATCGATATTGGTGTCGCTTGTTGTGAAGATAGGAGGTTCGTCTGTGAGGAAGGGCCGAGGAACGTGTGTGATTTTCCGAATGTACGTGGTCGGAGTTTGTGTTTTTGATGCTTCCGAAGGGATCTACGGGAACTGTGCTGATGTTCACTTTGTTACCGATAGAGCTCTATTTATTATTATTATACAGGGCTGTGCTCGACCATAAGGAGGATCAAGTTCACGAATGCCTAAAGTATAAGAGGATTACGCTGATTAGAAACTTGATGAAGTTTCTTTTGCTCCATTAAACTTGACGAGGGAGTGGTTGGAGTGTGAAATTTATTCTGATCATCTTCATCGCGGATGAATGAATCTGGCCAGGGGCGCTGATGCAAAATCAATTGTGAAATCTTCAATGAAGAATAAAGCCCTCGAAGCAATTTTCGTAATCGTTCGAGAGAATTAAGGAAGTGATCAACTACGATGTCAAGAATAGTTCATTCAACTCTTTCTTCCATGAGCACACGAAATCCCTATAAGTCAATACGTATCTCATTTCGATTAGTTTCTGAAAAAAATCAATATTCATTGGGAGGTTATGATCCAATGAACTTTTCGATCATTTGTCCCGAGAAAGTGCCTTTCGCACGAAATTCTTCGGCTTTCTATGGCAGGCCAGACAATCAAAATATAGCGTTCGATCCTCGGGTGGGATGGCTCCCGCATCCTCGTGATCATTTCGACCCTCGCCCTTGGCTCGGGACGGGAAACATCAACGGATTGTTGACCATTAAAGCAACTCTCCTACCCTTGTATCAGAAAGTACTATTTTCATTCATTGTTTCTATTTTCTTCAGGGATAAAATCATGAGCCTATTTGCCGCCCAAGTGAAATGATTCTATATGATATTACTATATGAGTGATTCCGTGGGAAGTGGGGTTTTTTGGGGCCAAAAATGTTCACGAGTGTGATTTGAGTCAAACAATTATTTCAGCCCCAAATGAGTTTCGGGTGGTTAACAGAGTAATTAATTCTGACATGTCCGAGCATCAGAAATAAGTATTCAGAGTTACTCAGCCCAAGGTGAATCTCAGAGGAAACTACGGCATGTTTTAAGGGGCGGAGAGGGAGACGGAATTGATAGGGATGAAATCGACATTTCATCTTAAAAGTGCTCTCACTACTCGGGGACAAGTCGTGGACACATTTCCGCACATATTTCACCTAATGCCATCAAATGCTACGAAAGAATGCGTTTCACTAAGCGATACAGTGTATAGGGCAGCGGCACACCGGGGGGATGGAATTGACCAAAAAAATTGTACGCGATTTTAAAAACAGGTTCACACTGCCTACTTCTGCACAGATTCGATTCTAGAGCCACTCTACCGCACTTTTTCAAGTCTTTGGGATGTTCCGATGATAACTCGGTAGGTATGAAGGGCCATATTGACAATTGGGGCATTTGCCGCCGTTATTAGTGCTGTACCAGCAGTTTAGGTGCAAATCTCGTCTGCCCGTGCAAAAGCTGAGCTTTTTACTTCGACTCGTAAAATGGTAGAATGGTTCATTCCAAAGTATACAATCTGAAATAATGAACGAGCATAGGCATTAGTGACCTTGCATAGGCGTAGTGCTGGTTTCTGTATCGAAAACTGTGTTCTGGAAAGGGACGGAATTGATATTTTGACCCCTAATTCTCCAATATAAAAACCGGAGGCATAGGAAATCACTCAAAAATCAACTACAAAGTTGGGTACTGATAGAACAGACCCTAGAAAATTTTAAACACAACGATCTAAAGTCGCGGAAACTTGTGCGAACCTCGGATGAAGAAAATCCCACTTTCCGCAGAATCACTCAGATATATATAATTTATATATAGTTTTTATAATATAGAATTTATAGGTATAATCTATATGCTATGAAGAGTTAACTCTCTTTGAACTACGCTGCTTGCAAAATGAGTAAATCGTCATTCTGCCGCACAATGTCACCAATCATTTGATCATGGAAGAAGGAGATGAATAAATATGCATCTTGTGCGCGATAGATTTACAGATCCCCATCTCACGAGCACCGCGCAGTCTCAAATGACACAATCCCTGCACTTCACTAACTCTCCACAGATAAATTCATATATGATCTATGCCTATATATAGATCATATATAGATTCTATTTTACCAAATCTATATATAAATCATATATAGTAATATCATATGGAATCTATGAGTGATCTTCATAACATTATTTCACTGTCACGGTCACGTAAAATTATCAATAACGTTAGTGAAAACGATGTTCCGGTTTCTCATTATGTAGAAATTTTGAAATTATGCATTCATGAATCCATACTCAAATAATGATATGGTAAACTAACTAAATAATGATACGATAAATTATCAACTTTTTCAAGAAATTTGATTTTGAGAAATAATTTATTCGTTGGTAATCTTTCCAGTAAATCTCATAGGCTCTGACTATAGATCAATATTTTTTTGCTCCTCTGCTTGCGTCTTATCCATCCAAATTCTCAACTTCATTTTTCTCATAATTAATTCATCGAGATGTTGCTCTTCCACATTCGGAGGATTTGTACCTTCCTGATGAATCTATCTTTGATAACACAAATAATATCTTATATGAGTGCTCGAATGCGCAGATGAAGTTACTGCCTTATCGTAAATCAGGATCCGATGAATTTTTAAAGTCTTGTGGAGTCTAGTCAATGAATGCATCAGAGCAATAGACGTTCTGTCCCTGCAGATCAAAAACTCGATGTGTTCGAGTCTCGAGGCTTATTATCATGTATTCTATGAATAATTTTGTTTCCCATAAATTATTCTGTACTCTTACTGTCATTTGTGCTTGCAGAATCTCTCCTTTTATGAGAGAGAAGCTCAGTAAACTCGCAAATAGTAGTACGAATCCAAGCATCCAACGAGTCTTGAATTCTCGACGACCTCTCCAGGCGTTCATTTGGGGAAAGTCAAAATCCGTACCGTTGTTCTTGATGCCTATGCAACCAGCCCCTCCCCTCGAAAGTCGACAAGAATGAAAGCACCAAACGCAAAAAGACTCGGCAAGTTGGTCGCTCCACCATGACCTATCGAAAACGCGACAGTCCGTCGATCTAATCGAACATAGTACCCTCTCTCTGCAAAGGACTGACAATCTCATTCCTCAGAAGTGCCAATGTTCATTCCCTCAAACATCGCCATCGTCGCAGGCAAACTACTTCCAAAATACTTGCGCATCGCGCCCTCGAATTCCCTTCTGTCTCAGAAGCAAGTATCTCTCCAAAAACAACATCGCTCAAGCTCGTTCCTCGCGCCATTGTTTCCCCCAAGCTCTCTTTCTCTCGCAGTCGATCCCAACAACTTCAACTCGCTCTCGCTCACAAAATCCCCCAGACTCTCCGTCCAACGAGGTACCAGAGCACCTCCACCATTACACAGTTCTCTCCAGACACAAGACGACCAGAGCTATACATCGTTTCTTCATCTGTCTACTACACGCGCATGCAATTGAATTAATAGCCAAGGCGAGAGCGAGCGTCTGCGTATATCGGGTGCCTCGAGGCGCCATTCCTAATTTCCACCGAGTTGCACTCGCTCGCTTGGGAATTAGTGCTGTCAGAGAGCGACGAGCTTCGAATAAGGGCCAAGATTCGACGAGACAACGAGGCAAGCTCGAAACGAAACTACGGCAGACGCTATATGTGCAGCTAGCGCACTTATATTCGAACTCTCGCTTATATGAGAATTTTTCGCGGACATCAGCAGCACCGCGCCAGATTCATAACCGCGGGCCGAGAATACCCCTATGATTCAGATTTCCCAGCGACCCTTATTCCTTTTTTCGCGCGTCTCTACACAGAGCTGCCCGCGTCGGCTCTTTTTTTTCAGCGACGATCGCCAACTTTCGCCCGCTCGATTGGTTTTTTTTTTCGACCGCTTTCTGTGCTCGCCTCGTTCGCGTACGTAGGTACATATACATACACGTGGGTTACACGTGAGTGAGAGAGAGGGAGATGCTCGGGCGAGCTGAAAAGTTTGGAGCGGCATGTTGGCGTATGGAAAGCGCGGCTCCGGGAATTTCATTATTTAAAGATCCGCCGGGGCGTGGTGCGGCCGAGTCGCGCAGTCCGGCGACTTTTTAATGAATCGCTTGCTCGCGGCTTGTTTCGCGCGAGGAACAAACTGCGCGGGCGTTGTTTTTTTCGTTTCAACGATCCGCGTGTCGGGATATGGCGGGCTCGTATGATTCCGTTCTGAGAAAGGGGATGCGCGGTGTGTTTCGAGCGCAATCCGTTTGCTTTAGTTGCTCGCTCATTACCAGGCGAATAGCGCGCGCCAAGTTGTGAGCAACGGCCGGGAGGCCATTTATCGAGATTAGTGGCGCGACTTTTGCGAGAGAAGCGCGGCTGGAGCACGAGTCCCGCGCTGGATTTCGTGTCTGGACGAGGAAATGGCTGTGAAACTCTGCTGATGCATCATTTTGCTCGGGAAAGGTAGGCTGAATGCTTTGCGTTGATGAGGAATTGATTTTGAATGTTTCTGATGGAAGCTTTGGATCACCATACAGATCTAGATCGAGTGTGATTACCATTCATCTCATTGCTACCAATGTTGTTTACAGTAATTGCTCCATTTTCTGAAATCCTGCGACTGAAACGTACTCGTTTAGTGCAATTTGAGAAGAACATGCTTTATTTGGAGTCTAGAGTGGAGTGGCAAAAAACCCAATCGATGGGATTTAAAGAACACCAACGTAGAAATTTTGTGTGGATCAGAGAGAACCACTGACGTTACAGTGGAAAATTGTTCAATCTGAACTGCTTGTATTCAGTGGGCCCACTGAATACTTCAGTGCATATACACTGATTTTTTTAGTGAGCCCAATGAAACTTCAGTGACCTGAGCTTGCCCGAGTCACTGAGTAACCAGAGTCACTGAAGTTTCAGTGGACTCACTGAAAAAATCAGTGCATATGCACTGAAGTCTTCAGTGGGCTCCAATCAAAATCAATTTCTCATCAAAGAACATAAAATTTCGATGGTTTTCTTTTCAAAATGATGGTCCTTTTTCAAAATGAAAAGGAGTCCATACAATACATACAAACGTACTCATACATTACACGCAACACATACGCACACTGAACGTTCTTTTATACGGATTGCACGTTTCGACCGTGAATAATGACCATTCAAACGAAACAAAGCCCTTTCCGCTTTATTACCACTCTGCGGTCGTACACAAAACACTCGGGCCGTTAGTTCGGCAACAATCCGAAACATTTCGGTCCTCACCCAAAACAATGGTCGCAACTTCACTTTGAATCTCTTGTCAATTCGTCGTTCGTACTTTCCTCCACAAAAAGAGGAGCGGAAAAGTGCAGTGTGAGAACAAGCGTTGCATGGCAGTCGGTCCAAATTGGATCCTGATTCTTTCACGGGGCTGCCGGAAAGTAATTGCCATTTTGAAACGTTATGAAGCGTTGAATTACCAGGCTACACATCAAGATTTATGTCCATCACAGCTAGGGCTTACTCTCTCGACTTTTCAGCTTATGCTCTCTTTTCATCGTTATTTTGGGGCACAATCTCAATTAGCGAGAGACTTTTTTTCAATCCAAACAGCGCCAATGATTGTACGAGGAAAATCCCAAAAGATAATTTCCACTCTCTCGAATTTTACAAGTAAATATCTCGTATTTCATCCCAATTAGAGGAACCGCAAAAGGATCCGTATTTACATGGTGAGCAAATACACCTATACCCATACTTGAGCATACCGATATTTACAATGCGAATAGGAGGGATACTAAACCAAACAAAACAGAGTTATCGCAGAACTCATAATCCAACACGGCTTTCGAGGTTGCTGAATAATTATTCTGACATTCTGTACGTAAAACTTGCGCACAGTTTGGCAATCCTCACTCACAGATTATTAAGAAATATAGTTTGATGCACGCGCGTAAAAGCTATTTTTCGCTTCCGAGTGATTCGTTTTCGAATGCGAGAGTCGGAATCATCACGAGTAAAAGAAAATCACGTAAAAAAAATTTCTAAGGCCTTTGTATCGAAATTTACTATTCACGTACTCTGCAACCCTTTACAAGCCCGCACAAAATCCGATCGAGTATGGAAACCCTATTCCATGCCCACCCGTCCAACGCATCCATATAGTGTCAGTAGATCGAGTCAGTTTATGGTCAGACACGAGTAGACGCGCTATTCCTCAGTGGAAACACAATCGGTGGCAGTAGAGCGTCTGCGAAGCGCGAATCGCTCTCTCGGTCACGGCTCGTTTCTGTTCGAGACTGGGGGCTTCCGCGCTGCGCCCGGTCAAACGTCGAAAGTTTCCTGAGCGGGCGTCGTAATTGTCGGTATTTGCGCCGGCCACAACCTCGTTACCGGATACTCGCCCAAGATCCGGCTTCGAAAGCTTCGAAAGCTCGCCCTTGTGCCTCTTGTAATAGTATCTGTGAGCCAGTGTAACAGAATTGTACTGGTTTCGAGAGAACGTGGATTTCTGTGGGCGGAATTTTCAAAGGACTCGGTGGGATTGGGTGAAATGAAGGGGCAGCCAAAAAGACCTATTCGATGCTGGTTGAAGGGAGAATGGGAGCTCGTTGCGTGATTTTTTTGCCATTGCCCCGGGCCCGCTCGAGAGGAAAAATTTGAAACTGCGCGTATGCGGGAATTGTTCTATTCGATGTTGTGCGTTCGCGAGGCTTTAGTTCTGCGGGATACATGAAAAGCTTTTGTTTCTGGTATATTTCGCGATGAATTCGAATTTCCATGCGCTCTGGAAAATACTACAGATTCAGGTTTTCCAATTTACAGGTTTTTATACGGAGTCTGCGGGATTTGTTTCTTCGTTCTGGATGGATTTCTGACCGAATCGTTAGACTGCTGATAGAACTCTGGTAAATTATAACACGTTCTTTATGAGTATAGCTGCAAAATTGTTCCCTTGGAGCTGAATAGATTATTTTATGATAACATAAATGGAGAAAAAATTCTTGGCTTACTCCGGAGTTCATGGCGGGAATTGCAGAATTTTGGGCTTGAATTTGTTTGTAAAGTACCTATGAGAGCTGAATGAATTACGGATCGTGAATTCAAGAGTATCGAAATAACATTGGAGAAGTCAATGATTCTTGACCATGTTCTTTGAATTTCAATCCATGAAGCTATTTCACTAATTCCAAGTGATCGAATTCATGATGGACTTTGAATTTGGAGAGAATTTGCTATAAGAATCAAGTAGTCGAATAGCTCAATTAGAGAAAAATTTCCTAATTCCGTCGCTAAATTTCACTAGATTATAAAATTGACGGGCAATGGCCAGAATTTGTGATCGGAAACATACGGGGACATGAATCATTTACGTGAGAACTTTTCGGAATGACGGATCGAGTTCATTTCAGGACACTCCTTGCGCTGGAACATGCTGACAAGTTGAGGAGAACATCCACGGTCATCCTTAGTAAAGGAGGATGTCAATTTTCCGTGATTGTTCCATCATACAGTGAGTAAAGCCTTTCCCAGCAGAATACTCTCCTTCCATCAATGAATCCGCAGAAAAGATCGCAGATGCAGATGATCCAATGTGCCACACTTCACTATGTGAATTATCTATCGATCAAATGTGATTGGAACACCAGATCAGTGAGGACATGGGTGAGAAAATTGATGGAGGTGCCAGATGATTTTCATGAATGATTGCAGAATCTCTCCTCTGATCAAATAACAAATGACTCATTCTAATGATCCTATCCGAGAGCCCATCGCCACTAATGGAAATTAGTCCTCTTCCGCCCGAATCTATTCACTAGGTACATCATCCACATTCCGTACTTAAACTTGATGAATTGGAAGAAAGATAATATGCGAAACCCGCGAGAGCTTTTTTTTCTTCATTATCAACGCATTCTGAAACTCTTTTTGAGGTTATTTAGCGGTGATGACAGTTTTAGTTGGGTTCCGAGTTCCGAATCACCGAAACCACCAAAAAGGCACTAATGAAGATTCACACTGGTGCCGACAGGGAATCGAACCCTGAACCTTCTTCTTCGTTCAAGGCCAGGGCCTTATCCACAAGGTCGCGGAGGCCCAAAAAGACGCCCGCGAGAGCTATACATTATAACATTCTGTGGGAGTTCATCGTAGCTCAATAATTCTTTCATGAGATAATATAGCTTTTGCGGTAATATACTTTATAGTTGCATCAGTTCATTCGTGTCAGTGAATCCATTCAGAAGCATGATTAGAACTAAAATGTCCCATGCTATTCTTTGAAAACAGAAATAACGAGATGGCAGATCTTGACTCAGAATAACTTCTAGTCTGGATAAACTTTTATCCAAGAGGAGATCTAGGGTAGTTTCTTCGGAAACAATAGGGAGTTGAAATTAGAAGAGGAGGCAGAGAAAGGGAAAAATTGAACGAATGCAATACAAAACGAGTAAAAAACTTCATTGTTTCATGAAAAAGCTCTTTAAATAGGGTATGGATCTCACTTATACAGGAATAAGTGTAATAAACTTCAATTTTCTACAATACTTTTCAATACCACAACCTTCAATAACTCACACCATCTTCAAATAAATCATCACTCGAAGTCAAAGGACTTTCCCCGCTCAAAATTGGAATTCCCAACCATCATTACGTCGGAACGAATTTCTCTGCTCAATCACAACGCGCTTGGGAATCTCCGTCAATTTCGACTCTGACAAAGAGATCAACGCTTCAATTTAAAAATGACAGTACGAGTGAACGCGAGCTCAAGCCTGGATTTCCAGTGCAATCACTCTGATCCAGGCCCAAGGCTCCATCTCAATTTTATAATCTCTTCAAATTCCTTCTGCGCCGCCGTCGCCGTAACAAGACTAGAGTCAGTATCGCCGTATAAAGGATTGCAGCGCGAAAGATGAGAAAGAGTCGAAGCAGAGAAGATGGATGGCACGAGAGATGAGAATAAGTCGCAAGGATAATCCCGTACCTATCCGGAATTAGCGTCAGTCGAGCTGAACTACGAGATACGGACCTGAGGTTCGCCCCGACCTCCGCCTCCTCCGTCCGACGTCCGGCTCGTCGCTACTTATCGTTAAATGATGACAAACAGCCAGAGCCACGAGCAACACGAGCACGATAATAAATACTCTGGTGTGGTTGACAATGCTTTAGATGTATACACACACGCGGGAGAGAGAGAGAGAGAGAGAGAGAGAGAGAGAGAGAGAGAGAGAGAGAGAGTCCGTCGTGCGTGATACGCTGCACACGTCTAATCGGATTATCTAAAGATTTTGCCACCTCGAACTCGCAAATTTTGACTATGGAACGTAATCTCGTTTGTACGTTAGGATGTCGCAGGGGAATTCAACTTGAGTGAATTCTTGCACGGGTGTGAAGCGGATTAGTGCGTTTCAACGTAAATCTTCACTGGAGGTGACTTAGCGAGGGTTGATCGTAGTTGTCTCACTCGCTTCATCTGGATGAGTTCTGTTTTGTCTCATACCCGCTCCCTTGGGATCACATGATTATTAAATGAAAAATCGCAGGTTGCATCTTGATTGAAATTTGAGATTATCGACTTTCAAGAAGGTAATTATTCAAAGGAGTAAATTTCTCACGCTTGGAAGTTCTTTTCCAATCTCCGGCCTGGTCTCATACTGAGCCAGCTCTGTATCGTCTTCAACTCATCAGATGTTACACGTATTTGTCAGATACTCTGTATCATTCTCACATCCGGAATAGATATGACTTCGAGGATCAGAATTGGCTGTAGTTGTTCGGGGGAGACTTTCGGAAAAGTGATACCGTCTAGAACCTAAACACAGAACGCACAGTACTCAATTCAGTGACTCCTCTTACAAGGAAAGCATCAACCCTGCGGGTCATTGATTTCTATGAAACTCTGCATTCAGCCTCTGATTCCAAATCTTCGGACACGTGGCTTGGCGTCCTTGAGAATGCGACATTTTTTTGAGTTACAGCTGTTTCAAATATACTTCTCACTAGTTTCAATGAAAAATCAGCCGTATCCCTTCACAGCTTTCTTGCTGTCGGGTCAACGAGGTTGGGTGCAGGAAATCGTGATAAGAAGCAAAGAAGTAAATTTATCGAAGGGACAGAGTCGCTCAAAAGCAAGTGGTCGCTTCGAAAGGTCATGCTCAACTGACTCTCATTATCGACACTCGTCGACTTGGAGACGTTCAATCTCCAACGGATAATATAACCATGAATACTAAGACTCAAAAGAAAGGAGAAGAGAATAAGTCACTAACAGTCCGCGCGTGCGATGGATAGCATACGAGCCAACGATTTATGCACACATACATTCACAATCCAACACTCGCAAGCTCATATCACTTTACTCACTGCAGTATACTTATCCACAGCCTGAAGAAATCTTTGAAGATAGAACAAGAGAAACGGTTCATAAGGGTAATCATCACAGGAAAAATGTGATGAGAACCCGCGAAAAAGATGTCAAGTAGTATGACTGATTTTCCATCAAAAACAGTGTGAAATATTTAAAGATTCTGTGTTTTTGACATTTTGTAACTCAATAATGAGTTCGCATTCTGAAGAATGCCGAGGCATGTTACAAATGATTTGGTACCAAAAGCAAAATCCAAAAGTTTCAGGAAAATCTATGACCCGCAAGACTGGTGCTTTTCTTGTTAGTTCCGAATGAGTTACCAAATAGATGGTTTTCCTGTCATATAGCAAGCATGTTAACAAAGGAGCGTAGCGTGATGACTGTACTCAAGGATCCTCTCACAATTCTAATCCATACGGATGTCATACAAATTTGTCGTCAGAAAGAGTATACTGGCTTTGCTCAATTGACTTTTTTGGACATTGGATGACTCGTTAAGCTTGGTATATTTATCACGAGAGATATCAACTGTCCCAGTGTCTGCATTTCTTCTAAGGCACAATTGAGTAACCATGGAATGTATTTGAAGACAAAAAGTGGAGAAAGTCCATAAATTCCTCATTTCCAACGAATTAATGGACAAACAGGCACTCACAAGGGTAATCGATGGATGTCCCTATAAGCAGCTTGAAAATGTAAGAAATCCTTGATCGTTGAGTGGTTTGCACCAAACATAATGATTCGCAGTCATTGAGTGACACAGCCGCGAAATTTGGAGATGAAATGAGACAAGAGTCACCTTAATAATCGTTTCATTAGATCTAACTGAGAGAACGTTGATCTCTCAGATCCAATTGAAAGCCCTCCTAGAGCACAGCGATGGATAGGAGCTATTCAATTTCCACAGCATCAAAAGCCTTCGCTATAGGTCTAGATAATACATGGATAGGTGGCATCTAAATCAGTGGGAACATTAGCCATGCAGCCAATTTGCTATTGATGTCAAGATAGGGCCAGTGTCTGGAGTTTATGGGCCGAGATTACGTCAGATCTATATTCGGATATTGCGATATTGATACATATTGTTGCTCATCTAATGATGAGTGCCATCAGTGCTACAATGCGGTGGCATTTACTGATTTTCTTCATCTTACACAAGGAATATATTTTAATTGTCGAGACGGTAATGAAATTGAGCAAACGAACTTTTGAAATGGTGATCCCTCTTCCCGTTTCTATATTCCAATCCTCATCAATTACCAGCGAGCTCCGTTGAAGAACTTTCTGGTGATTATTATCGCTATTACACAACCTGGGGCTGACTAGGAAAGACCACAGCCCCCGGGTCACGGATTTGGCTGAAACTTCTGGAACAGTCTCCTTTTGATACCAAAGGATGATATCTAACGCCGCAAAGTCTAACGCCTAACCGTTTTTGAGATAGAGCCCAGAATATCACTATTCCCCATGTAGATCGATGTTAAAAAGTGATATCTATAGGTACACCTGCAATACTTATGTCATAGGATGTAGCTTAAAAACGCTTGAGCGCGAGACTCTGCAACTCTGTATTTCATCTTTTGCCATTTAAAGGAGGCAGTTCCTAAACTGTGACCCAAATCCGTGACCCGGAAGTTGTGGTGTCTCCTGGTGAGTTGGCTACTGTTAATCGAGTATATCCACATTTTCACAGGACGATCGGTTGCCATCTGATTCTTTTTTGTTTGATTAGAGAGCTCTATAATGTGACTGCTTGGATTGCATTCTAGCAATATTCATGCATCACGATAAACACGTTGTATGATGCAATCGTTCTCATCTTCTTATGACCAAAGAGAAAAATCCAATGATCAAAGCTATGAATGAACAAAGTTTGACGTTTCAGAACGTATATGCCCTGCTAATTTGACGCTGGAAACATCTGCCACAAAGTTTGAGCTAACTATGAGAGGGTGATTGCGTGTGTTGAAACACTACGAGTTTACGTTCCTCGTTATCCGAGACCTGACTCATTCAATGATACGTAATACGATTAGTCTTGTCGGATTCTGCTCCTTTCCACAAAATACGCGGACGGCTTTGCTATTCATTGGCGTGCAGCGTATATCTTTGAATCCATCATTCCGCTTGAGTTCCTAAGAAAGTCTATTAGTGTTATACTATACCTTTTTGACAAATTTGATTGATAGATGAATGGACCCGTATAATCTGTTCACGCTCATATGATTGTGTTCGAACTAGGACTGTATGAGAACTCGAATGATTTCATCAAAGATCGATATGATGACGATTCGAAATGCATACCTCCAATTTTCAAGTGAATTGCACATCTCATCATCATACATATTGGATAATTTGGTGAAGAGGAAAATCGACTGAGTGAACAACTCTCCTCAGCATACATCATTGGAAGTACATCATTCCATTACCGCCAATACCAACTGTATCAAATATGCAATGATTATGGCAATCGTAATTAGCTCATAGATTATTCACAAGAAGTATGAAGTATTTCGACATCAGAATTTCAGATAGATATTGTAGCAGCATCACAAATCTCTCAAACCACTCTACGCTAGAGTGCCGCGATCGATATTCATGAGGCATGAGCTTTAATAACCGCGCTGTTCCGGATTACGTTTTGAAGTACGGCTGCTCGGCGTCATCGGTCCACCGGCTCTCATCTGGCTGAAGTTAAGCCTTCATATCGTGTTGTCTCCGCGATTATACTGAATTATTGTCAGAATTACGCTTTGGGATCCCCCTTCGCTGGCCACCTAATGCATTTCTCTGCCTCGCCCCTCCATAATTTGCATGCACACCGAGCGCGGGCTTATTCAAAAGGGAGCCAAAAAACACCTCATGCGTGAGCAGCTGTTGCTTGGGCAGTAATTTGCGTGGGAGGGTAGAATTTCACGTGCTTTTTTCACTTGCTTGGGGAGGATGGAGGAATTAATTCGAAAATTTTTATGCTATTTCAGGATGGATTATAACTTTTTCTGAAAGCTTTCATCAACTGAGCAAAATCATATTTGACATTCTTCACCAACTTCTTCTCATTGAAGCTTTCTATTAATGATACCATTCATGTCAGTAGTAGCCTTCTTCCATTTCTCGATGGATATTTGGTTAAATCTCTTTATTAATTTAGTCGGAGAGGGATGAAGTTGAAAGTCATAAGCCTTCTTCAAAGTTTCTCCTGAAATCTGTTCAATAAATTTGAGATACTCGTCAATAATTGATCTTTCGAGCTCGAATGATCCAGGGCTTATCTCGCTGCCTTCGTTTTTCTTGGAAACGCAAGAAAACTGACATCACATGTACAAATTCACAGAAAGAAGATAGATGCGAAAACTCGTGTACTATTCATTATCTGAGAGTGTGGCTTCTAACATTATCGTGTCACAATTAAATTCGACAATGAAAATTTCCAGATTCATATCATGTACATTTTTTTTTTCATTAGAATTGAGTTAATTGTGGTGGTTCTCTATGGCGGAAAACTTTACCTAGGATAGTATCAATTCTTCCACCATCCACTTCAGATTGGGATCATACCATGAAGATTTTGATGAGATCGTGATTCAACTGCAATCATTCTCATCAAAGACCCTCGCAGTAAGCGATTGCTAAAATTGTCAATTAGACAAACAATCCCTTACATGATTTGCATTCCTAAAAAAGGACGTGCTGCTGCCATCAATCACCACTCCATCAGATTCACTCATGCCTTCTCTAGTAATTCGTTTGATCTCCAATATCGATCACTGCCACGTCAGATCACCTCGGTCGTCGAAATTTCATCACTGTCATGCGTATTGATCGACGCGGAGAGATTAAAATCACCATCCAATCCATCTCGACAATTTCCCCAGAAAGAAGTAGCTCTCACAGTCCGCTAATAATGCTCGACACTGCGGCGAATGATGAAATTCATCATTAGCGACCAGTCATCACACCCATTATGCATAAACTGTCACCGAAATTGTTGAATCGTCCAGCCGGGCATATTAATCGATCGCACGAGCAAAGTCATAAACGAGCATGGATTAGAGATCAGAGCTTGGCAGGCGGGACGTCCATCCCGAGCGAGCATTATTCAAATGAATTCAGCGCTTTTTTTCAATTTTATTGTTTTTTCCGGGGAACTGGAATGCCAAAGAGACAGAAAGAACTCGTTTGCTACTCTGTTGAACGATCGAAAATGTTAATGCCACTCTGGAGCGGATGCTGGCCTCGCTGCACGCGCGTATTCGCATTCGAATGGCGCAGGATATTAGGCTACCCTCGTCTCTCTCTCTCTCTCTCTCTCTCTCTCTCTCTCTCTCTCTCTCTCTCTCTCTCTCTCTCTTTCTCTCTGCCTGCTCCGCGCTCATCTCATTCTTTTTCGCTCCAATTCGATAGCCCGGAACAATGCGTATGTATTTATTCCGCGACGCATGAATTCTCGCAATGCGCCGCACTGCTCAATCGTTCATGCAGGTCGACGGACGCTGCGGTTGACTCTGCGGTCTTCATAATTCCAGGTATGGCTTTGATCAATTATCAAAGTATCGCTTCGGGTGCTTTGATAGCTGGAAACGTTACGATTTGCCCGTGTCAAAAGTTTTCATCGAGCTGCTTTCCGGAAAATGTCAAACATCCATACTTGACGCGTGATTCCAGATTATCATCAAATTCTGGCTGGAACCATCGATTCTCAGAAAAAACCTTTGAGCACAAAGTTAGGACAGGAATTCGCTCTCTCACTTGTTCGTTTTTGAACGAGAAGAGCCAACTCCGAGCCAATATCATCCCTCAATCGAGCGAGTGCACAAAGATTAAAGTGGGCTGTAACACAACTCGCGAAATGTCAAATTAATATCAGCACCCTCGAGCGGAGAATTTTCTCTCTCGGTGCATGAATTTCGACAGGAGATACTAATGCATAGCGTTTTTGCGTCGGTGAATTCTGAGCACCTATCATTCGATCTTTCAGCCACGGTCAATTCATTCGATAATACGCGCATTGATGTATAATTGCAGGATCGCGGCATTTTCTCGTTTCCGACAATGGAAATTCGATTAATCTTCTTTATGATCAACAAATTCGATTTCAGTCCAATGCAACGTGCATCAGTACGATGTTCATTATATAAAACTCATCGAATTGTGCTATCATGCTGAAATCTGATAAATATCACGATTCATCATGGAGCGAGATGTATTATCTGTGGATCCATTTTGAATTGTGAAATCGGGATTAATTGAATTGGGTCACTCATATGATGGTATACTGTGTTTGATGATATTCATTTGAAGCGAACAACGAGTAATCCGATTGAAAGCCGTCTGATTTTCTCCCAAAATTTTTCAATTCTGACGTGTACAAACAGTTTACAGAGGTTTCGAATGTTCTCCAGCACGAAGAAGTGGGTTCTACTTCAGTGCTAAACTGAATTTATGATCTATCTTTGGCTTGGACTGTTCTAGTATTTTGTATGCAAGTTTGGGCGTTGTCTAGATTAGCACTTGTCGCTGGCAATGAGCACGTCTTTGAACTATGGAATGATTTCCATAAGAGACGCTCCATGAAATTAACCACATGATTAAGAGTCAATACCATAAAGTCGATTTATGACGAACATTTGAACCAATTCCGTCGTGGTACCAGAATCAGATACTGTATGATCCTCTCTAATCGATATGTGCTTCTTACCCTTAAGAAGATTTCACAGAGTATCGGTAACCCCTGCATTTCAAGGTTTTAATGGAAGAAAATCACACAGTTTTACCTACAAGTACTCTACTTTTGTCTCTAACTCGAATTTCGAGCAATTGAATTTTGGTTCAATGGAAGTTTCTTTGGGAAGCTCACAATCACGGAAGAAATGAAGTTGCTAGATTCTTAACAAGAGGAGGACCAGGAATCTGGAATAATTTTCTACGGTAGTGTATCACCCGAAAGGGTGAAGAATTTAGAGTGTCTGTCGTATGGGTCTCTGATCCGAAGATAGTCAGAAACTATAACATTGCACATCCGGGCCCGTTTTAGTGTAAATATCTAGATATATCATTTCTAAATGAGAGATCCATGTGATGGAAATACATAAAATCCTTGATATTTTAGATTCATTTTTTGGAGAAGATTGGTGACCCGAGCCCCTGGTCCTTCCATTGTGAATCTCGATGTTGATAAGACCAGCAAAATCTCATGCTGATCTAATGACTTTTGTTTGAGTGTTTAATGAAGCTGACTTTCATGATTATACTCCAACCGCTGTAGCTCTAATTTTATCGGAAGTGATACTCTACCAGACGTCTATTGGAGTTGTGGTTTGGAAGTTGGACAATAACGTACCTGCACAAAAATTTCCCTATTTTCAAACCACTGCCAAAATCAGTGCTTATTCATGAAAGCAAAACTCGTGATTTGTTCGAATCAAAGACGTGCTTGATAAATTGTTCAGAGGAAAAACAAGGGTGACGAATTCCGGAGAATACGTAGTAAATCTTTCAAAGAATCGTAGATATTTTTAGATGATGCTCGTCACAGCTCTCACCCTGTCAAAAGAACTATGCATTCTGAATGCTTCGAAACACACTCTAAAGTGACCAGTTCTGCAATGATTCGTCGGTTTCTTATTCTCCTCCCAGAATTTCTCAAAATAATCACTGAGTAGATGTATTCATCCAAACTATCTGTCCCGACCAACAGCTTGCCCTTGATAGCGTGCGTCTTCAAACCACCCGTAGAATACTCCATTGCTTCACCAAGGTCTTGTTCCTTCCATTTACCCATCTCCTCCGTCCATCCGTGTCACTTTGAATAGGCACCACCGTCAAAGAGTCACGCAGCCATTTCCCCTCCCCCTTCTTTTTTTAACCCCGCGAATTTCGAACACAGATTTTTTTTCGACTCATCCCGCAAAGCATACTTCTCAGATCCTTCACACCCTCCCCCCTACAAAAAGTCACCCGCCGCTCTAAAACCGTGAAGTCGCAGCTCGTCGCCGTCACCCTCGCCTCTTAGCGTCATATTGACCCGGTGACCCCTCGTTCCCTCATTCGTGCAAGCTCGGCGGTATCCGAGCTTGCGGCGCCCGCCGGTCGCCCGCTCGGAATATATATCGGCGATCCGCCGAGGCGTAGACTCGACACCGGGTAGTACCACTCCTCCCCCTCCTCCAGCTCCTCGGCGCTTTCGCATGCATATTCATGCGGCCGTGGCTCAGAGCGCTACACTCGCGCGACGTCCTCGTAGCCGATACAAGTTTTCAACGCTGAAAGCTCCGTATATATATATACGCGTACGAGGGGGAGAGCGTTGAACGTTTGAGCGGCGCCACGAATCCTGAGTCGCGCTACTGGAGCCGAGGCACGTGACACACCTCGAGACCGGCTGGAGGTGAGCTTCGTCTTCGTCGTGGTTATTGTGTAGTTTGGAGGGGAGAGTTTGGCGGAGGCTTGCACGGGGACTCGTCGAGCGCATCCGCGCGGCAACTTTTGATAAATGCCTGGGAGAGGGATGCAAGCTGTCTCCGGTTGATTTTGATACCATAAATAAGTGATCGGGGAG
>JAPYYZ010000485.1:0-19988 GCA_030522705.1 Eretmocerus eremicus
TCAGGCCCTTATAATCTGTTATAAAGGTGTGACAGCAATACTCTTTTGGCTGGAGCGGCAAATCACATGGCCGTACGACCCAAACTTTTTTCTCAGTGTACATGTCTATTACATATCGAGATATATTTAAATGACTTTTTAACACGGACCGATATGGAGCAACGCTAAATCAGCAACGCTAATGAACTTGGCTATTCATCTCGGGAAAGGATACCCATTGGATCAAATCCTTCATGATTTCTTCAATTTTCACCGAAACAAGAAGATTCCCAGAGTTTGGCCGAGATCTGTGATCCGCAACCCTGGTATTCTCCTTGTAAATTATGAACGTTTAGACAGCCGATTGACTGATTACTTGCATTTTCGACGTAACGAACAGGAGCTTTGTAATGGATTGGGCAAATTCGATAAGTGAGATATTCATAAAAACTGCCGGGCACAGGCGGATTATCTTTTTTGAAGGAATACAGTGTCAATACTTATATTAGGAAAGAACTAATAATATGTTACAAGGCTTCATCACTACTACAAGACAGCTATTGTTGCAACCGAGCTTATCTCAATTGAACAAAGTGAACATTTTAGATAGCAACATTCGAGATGTTTTGATCATCATTTTGTATGATTCGGACTCGAAAGTTGCCTCAGTGAAAGACTTTGATCGCACATTTCAGAATCATACTATTCCAGTACTTTCTTCTACTTTCTTCAAAATTGTAATACCAATAAGACAATTATACGTGATTTGCGATTTTAATCTTGCATTTATTTGTTTTCCGAATAAATTTATTACATCTTTCCAAAAAGGTTACACACTGGAACTCGCCGCACTTTCATGCATATTACCCAACGGCAAATTCGTATCCAGCCATAGTTGGTGAAATTATGAGTGCTGGGCTGGGAAGTATAGGATTTTCATGGATCACTTCGCCAGCTTGCACAGAATTGGAGATGATCACAATGGATTGGTTGGGAAAACTACTCGGATTACCAGAAAAATTTCTCAACTCAAGCCCAGGATATGGTGGAGGCGTTATACAGGTAATTTTTTCTGAGCGGGTTAGCCGAAGCTGAACCGAAGAAGGATTAATTCGGAAAGAGTTTAAGAACTAGCCTTGAGGACTAAATTTTCTTCACATAATTTTAGTTTTTCTCTAGACATCGTATCATAACCTCATCAATCAAATAATAGATTCAGTACATTGTCCTATCAATCTATATACTTCATTGCGCCTATGGATAGAATTTTGTATTGAGCTAGAACTTCTCATTTGAACTAAGCCAAAAGCGTCAGCCTACATAAGTGACTGGTGAACGTCAGGAATTCAAAATTATCGTTCACAGCGGGGAATCGAAGGGAAGTTTTCAGTTCAAGAGCGAAATACTGTTTTTCAGGGAACTGCCAGTGAAGCACTTCTTGTAGGCTTGATGGCTGCTCGGGAAACAACTGTCAACCGGCTTCTAGCTGAGCACCCTGATATGGATGAAGGAATGATTAGATCAAAGTTTGTGGCATATTCATCAGGTGAGCTTCATTGGTACATGATCTTTGAGAACTTTCAAGTTTGACGCATCGAAGATTACATAACTAGTGTGAATTACTCCTCGGAAAGTTTTTGGAATTGAGTCTCCCATCTACTGTATTTCCTGGCGTATACGCACCGGTGTACCTTGCGAACTGCTTGCATATTCTTGCGTACCGCTTGCGCATCTCCTGCGATTCTCTTGCGAAGCTCCGGCGAATTTCATGCGCATTGATTCGCTGAGATTAGCTGCGATACGTTGCCAACATAAACGCGCTCTTATATGTCTTTCCATCAGGGCTCCAAATGACAGACCAACTCTACTCCCGATTTTTGAACTTAGCCCAAGAAAGATCGAAAAAATTGGCTCAAAACATCTGAATATTAATAATATATCACCATACATCTCATTCGAAGAGATTACTTTCGTTGAGTATTTTATTTGAATTTTTGATTCCACCTTTATATCATACGATGCAAATATTTTTTAAGGTGAGGTTTTATAATTGAAATAGATTCTGAGGAAATGAAGTTAATGCGTAATTTGAGGGCTTGACAAATTTTCTCGTGCAAAGGTCGAGTCAAAAAAGTCGTAAAGCAATTTATACGAGGAGAGAAATGTAGGTTTCGAGTCGACTTACAATATCCTGTTAGAATTTTTATGATCGTGTGATGTCCATCCAAGCTACAAGTGATTAGATGGAACCACATTTTGCAAATATTCCAACGTTGCTTATAGCCTTGTAGATGACGTGGAGGATTCTTTAAAAGAATATTATAGACAGATTTTTTTGCGATCTTTCAGTTTCTTCTTTCAAAATTGCCGTAGGGTGGAGGACTTCGGAGATATTCTTGAATCACTCATTTTATCCGTTATTTATTGATTTTGAGAGGTATTGTAGAAGTAATACTAAATTGTCATGACTTGATCAGAATCATACAGCGTTAATGATTTGACCCAGAGTTACATTGAATGTCTGAGATTGTGTTCTGATGCACCTAATCTGTCTTACTTGATGTTGGGGATTTTGAAGATTTGTTGGTCTCATTTTTGATAACTCCGCTATTTTAACCATATTTTTCCTTTCGAACTAATTTTCCCTATTCTTTTATTTTTTACAAAATGGGGGATGAGAAGCCTGGGCATACTTTTAAAGCAAATCGGTGCGCCCTAGGTATTTTACATCGGACAGTACATGGTATATATAGAACTCCTAAATCTCTTTTTCTCTGAGTATTCTATATCTATCAAACGTGATGATTTATCCCATGAATTTACTAATACCTATCTGGGGCTCATCGTGAGAAGTGTCGATTCTGCTTTTGATGTCGATTATGGATTCCTGAGACGAATGTTATAGAATATGAGGGAAGTGGAAATTTTCATTTTCTATCTTCTGGCATTTTGAATGATGCTCAGATACGTTCTGTGTTGCGAATGTAATAGTTCTGACAAATCTCACGTACAATTTCTAGTAGTTGAAGTAATCACGAAATTTATTCACTGGTCTTGTTTGAATAAATATTTTTATCAAAATTTCCTCAACGATTACAAGAAAAAGTGATCATTGGTTTTAACTTACTATGATAGCTCATATCTCAAAAATTCTCTATGGTATGGAATAGTATTCCCGTTGGAACTTACAGAAGCCACCAAATACTATTGGTATATAAGACAGACAGTTTCGACACTAATATTGTATATCATAGATACTTGACCAATAAACTGAGTACCGTGATCAACGAAACATATGTGAGCAGATGAATGAGATGATCTTATTTCAATTTGCAGACCAATCAAATTCAAGTGTTGAAAAGGGAGGACGTCTTGGAGCTATGAAAATGAGACTTTTGCCAGTTGATGACAAATGTAGTTTACGAGGCTCTACATTCTTAGAAGCTGTGGAGAAAGATATTGAAGCTGGGCTTATTCCTTGTTTTGCTGTGATTACTTTGGGAACTACGCCCACATGTGCCTTTGATAATCTAGAAGAAATTGGTCCAATATGTAAAAAGTACAATATTTGGATCCATATCGATGCTGCTTATGCTGGTAAGAACCACGTGTCTTTTCATAAAATATTGATCTTGGAATTTAATATAAATTCGAGATAGTTTTGGTAACCTGGCTGTGACAAATCATGTTACCAACGAATTATACTCTAGTCAGAATTATTCATTCTCGATTACCAACCGACTCTTTTATGAATGCAATCAACCATAAATATTTTTGTAATTCAAAAAGTCTTAGAAAAACTTGATATGTTGTATCAAGGTGCTGCTTTCGTATGCCCAGAATATCAACATCTTATGGCTGGTATTGAGTATGCAGATTCATTCAATTTCAACCCACACAAGTGGCTTCTGGTCAATTTCGACTGCTCGGCATTTTGGTAAGAATGATCAGGATATTCAAATAGGAAGATGGGCAGGCTTCAATGGAGGTCGATAATTAGAAAGCCGGCTCCTACCTTGCTTTTTCGGCGATGAAGAGGTATTGATGAATATATTATTCTTGTCCCCTTAGGGTAAAGGACTACCGGCTCTTAGAAGAGTCATTCAACGTTGATCGAATTTACTTGGCCAACAATAAAGAGGGTTCTGCATATGACTATAGAGTGAGAATTATTATGAGTCTTTTGATGCCTCAGAACTTGCATTACTCGTGAAGTTCCATCAATAACACAAACATCTCGATTTCACATTCCAGCACTGGCAGATACCTCTCGGGCGCCGATTTAGGGCTTTGAAACTTTGGTTTGTCTTACGCTTGTATGGAGCGGAGGGGTTGAGGCAATACATACGCCATACGATAGCTTTAGCTAAGAATTTCGAAGAATTTGTGAAAAATGATGATAGGTTCGAGGTGGTTGTCGAAGTTAGTATGGGACTTGTGTGTTTTAGACTGAAGGTAAGCATCAACACATCCCATCGTTGCTGATTTTTATTGGGTCAATTACTCCATCTCTGCATATTTTATTATTAATTAATCACATTCTCATAGGGCGAAGATCAATTGACGAAACAGCTCCTGGATAGGTTGATGGAAAGGAGAAAAATTTATGTCATTCCAGGCGGATACAAAAATAGATTATGTATGCGATTTGTAGTGTGTAGTCGTTACACGCTTCAGACTGATATTGAATTTGCTTGGAATGAAATTAGCTCTCAAGCATCTGAAATTTTGTCAACGTTATCACAATCTAATGGTTCAAGCGCTGATCATGACATTCCTTCAAAAACAATGAATGGAATGACTTCCAAAATGAGAGGTCTTGAGCTAAAAAATGAACAAGACCGTAATACTAATAAGTTGATGTAATATTTTGAGATAAATTTATCGTTATAAGAATTTACTTTGTGTGAGAGCATGATGATGACAGAGATTCTAATCTAAGCGGCTCAATAATAACAGAATCAAGTGAGAGGTGTTTCGAAACTATTGATCGTCTTCAAAAAATATGCAGATGTACGAGTGCGATTGTTTTTATATATGCCATCTTCTTGTTGAGAGTTTAGAAATGTGACATTGAAATGACCCGATTTCGATGATGTGAGGATATACCTTTTGTTTCGAAAAGGGTGAACTGTGTTGCAATTAGCTGAGCATTGACTATTAATTCGACTCATATTTCATATCTCTGATCAAGAACATAAATAAAATTGAATCTGACTTCCCTCAATAGATTTGAATTCTACATAAAATACTTTTTGAGCTTATAATCAATCGGCTTATATAACGTTTGAAAATAAGGTCGGCAACCTACATTTTCGAATTAACTATGGATTCATTGTGGCCCAAGGGTATACTGTGTTGAATTCAGACAATAAGCATTTATGGTCAAGAAACATTTGTGCCACCTTGTCAGAATTCATTATGTACAAAAAAATGAAGTTTTGAATTTTTTATCACAGCTCGCGTACGAGCGAGTATTTATAAATTGCTCCTGCTGCGGCTATTGGGGAAAAATCAATTTCGAGATCAGTGCTTGTGAATCGAATCCGCTGGAAAATCATCGTTTCTTCGTACGCAATATTTTGCACATATATCTCAGATATCTACAGCTATCCATGCAAAATAATTGCGATGAGTATTATAGAGCGAGCTATCCAGGCTGTTTTTCAAAGTTGAATTTGCCAGACGACGGGAGAATAACTTGCCCGTCACAATTCATCGAAATTCTTCTTCGTCCTTTTCTAATGCCTCTGAGAGAGATTCCAATATAAACAAGTAAACACGAGGATTAACCATTCCCTCCGAAGTATAGTACAGATAGAGAGCAGTGGCCTACAGTCTGTTGTTTGAATTACACTTGTAAATACGAAAATGCGTCTCAAATGATCCTAGTCCAAATTTTCTTGAAAACTCTCGGTCCGTGAAAAATGTTGAATCGAACCCAAGAAGCTCATATTTTGCATGTACAATCAACCACTTTCAATCTCTAAAATTCTGCGAATCAAATTTTTTCGCAAAATATCCGAATTAGACTGATTATTAAAATTGGTGGATTGTGATCTGTGGATCCTCAGAATATATTTTTGCAACGAATTTCCCGAAATACGCCGACAAAACTATTCTCAATGATTCTTTACTGCAGCCGATTGGAGCCAGAATATTTTCGAACATCGTCTGGAGATGGCGTATCCGTTCAGTGAAGAGTTTCGTTTCGGTCGATGAGAAAACGAATCGGGCGCGGGGCGCGGGAATTTTGAGGCATGTTGATAAGGAAGTAAACTACATCTGCCGAAGTAGGTTGGGAATATTGATTTGTTGACAGACGACAACAGAAAATCGTTCAACACGCAATGATTTTTCGGTTAGGGACGACAGATTTTCCCAGCCCTAAATTACGAAAATTCTATTGATATTTATTCAATCAAGTCCAGATGAAGCTCCCGCTTCATAAGAAATTGACCAGCTCCGCGATCGCTACCATATGATATGCTCGTAGCGAGATCTCGATTGCTTGTTTGGACCAGAAAAAGTATCGTCACGAGGTAAGCCAGTGTCATGCGATAGTCCCTGCTGTGTCATGAAATCAAGTGTATATGTTATAAATCATAAATCTACATCACTATTCATTTCACTTGTATGGCCGAATGACAAATATTCAAGATCGTACTCAACCTTAGTTATATGAATTAGTTTACTTTCTAAGGTACAGTCTAGAAAATAACTGTGCAAAGTATGCTATTCAGATAATGAATAGTAACATGCTCATGAGGAAAGTGAAGCTATCTTATCATCAAATCGGAACCTTTCAGATGGTTTGCAGCATCAGACAGTGGCTCGAGCAAAGATGTCCCACCTTGCGCAAAAATCACAAAATTCGAATCATGTCAGTTGGATCCTTGCATGCTGGATCCGTGCAATCCAGAACCATCAGTCGTCATCATCGGAGCTGGCATGGCCGGCCTCTCCGCGGCACACAGACTCGCTCAATGCGGACTTAAGAATTTGACAGTGCTAGAGGCTACGGACCGGTAAGTCAATAAATTTCTTGATTTGATAAATTTTATATCTAGGAGATGAATAATCTCTATCGGGTTAATGAATGATTCAGGAGCTTCGATTTCATCTACATCTCTCGACAACTTTTCCTCGTCTGCATCATGCGAAGTTCCTTTCGCCGATTCTGTATACGCCGATCAACAAGCAAACCGATTATGAATTCATCGACTGAGTAGTCATTGCTGTTCCAAGCATTTCAACAGGAAAAACTACAGATCAAGATATGACGAATTTTCCCCATTTGTAAAATTACAATATATTATGTATCGGTAGGAGATTCGATGCGTCATCAAGTTGAACTTTTGAAATTTCGATTAATCGCTGAGTTATTGCTTGGTATTTGATCGCTTCATCACAGGGCAAAGAAGTGTAGCTAGTGTGGCTTCTCTTCACAGCTCAATTCTTTAATCAGCACTCGCGAGTCTCTAAAACAGCATGATCAATAAATTCATCGCACAGCTGGAATATGACCGAAGAGCGTGTATTAACAGTCAAGGTCTCACGATCATACAATTTTCCATTCCTGGTTGAACTCTTGTTTTTGTATTCGCGGGACAGCTTCGGTGTTGATAATATCGGAGGGCCACTTTGCAGGCCCGGAGGCCGAATCCACTCGTGCTGGCTGGGTGACGTGGTGACGGAGCTTGGCGCGACCTGGATCGAGGGCGGATGCGTCGCGAACCCGGCGTTTACCCTGGCAGCGCAGGAGGGACTCTTGAAGCCTCCGCTGTACAGGCCCGATCCGAGCCGCGGCCTGTTTTGCACGAGCGAGGGTCGCGCCATCGACCTGCCGGTCAGCATAACGGCCTACCACACTTTTCGCAACATCGAGCAGCAGGCAGCGCAGCTCTTCACCCTCGGCTGCGGCCGCACCCACGGCAACCTGCTCAACTTCATGGGCGTCCGCATTCAGCAGGAGCTGCACAATTTCCCCGAAGAGCACAGGTTCGACAAGAACTGCACTGGGCTCGATATCTTAGAAATCCTCTTCGCGCGTAATTTCTCTGTCGACTATTGACGTAGATCCCGATTAGAATGATTTTAGACGAAGTTCTGCTTCGAGGTAATGCATGTTCAAGCATTTGCAAACAAAGATATATAACCTAGATCATCGCTCTATGTACAGTGGAAAATATAATTCTCGTGCACACAAAATTTTTCATGGAACTCGGTATGGGACATTTTGTAACTGAAACCCAATGTGCGAGACTTTTCCTTCTTTGAGGCAATCACGAAATTCATTTTCGTTCAACTTCTTACAATAGTCGATAGTAAATCACTCATGAGAAGGATTTGGTTACAGCTCAGAAGAAATTAAATTTAACGATTTTGTAGATTAATCATGAAGTTTCATCATCATAATCAATATCAATATCGCAGAAAGGGTTCGGTCATGACATTTGACGACCTGCGTCACCTCTTCTTTGTGATGAGTTATGTTGCTGTTGACAAAGAGGAAGTATTGGGCCTTGCCAACATTTTTGCTCGAAAACGTTTCGATTTTCTTCTTTGTACCCCTTTAAATAACTTCTGTTGGTATCATTGCACCTCCTTCTACTTCATGATCTTAATCAATTAGTATTCCTACAGATTTCTTTCATCCTGTAGAACGCTTACAACGAATTATTACAAAATTTATCGTCCATTTGTTCGTAAGTATTTGAACATATGTGTTACTTCTCCTTTGTGACTCGAAAACTCCTGAGGCCCTTTCATCAGTTTTCGAAAAATCTGAGGGGTTATTTATCGTCGCTCATAGATGAGTCGAATTTATCTCGAACTTGATTCATTCAACAATTGGTTTCCGAGTTCCGTGTTTATGAAAAATAAATCAACTTCGCTCTTAGACTATTATTGTTAATTAACAATATCTTTTCAGTTTCCTCATCCTATTTACAATTTCTTTGAACTTCATAATTGGCACTACATTTTCTTGAGGGATCATGTAATAAGTTCATCTCCTTTACATTCTCGGGAAATCGATTGACCCATATTTCTTCAACCTTGCAATTGGGTTGTTCAACTAGTCTTGTACGTAGAGTTTGTTGAGAATGTTGAAGGAATAAACATTTTGGGCTAAATGTGAACGAATAATGTTACATAAATTTTGAGATTGATTGTAGTGATTAGATTGATTTTGGTAGTGCAGGATATCCTTGCTCTGAAAGGGGTTTAGGAAGCAGTTTACTCATTTTTTCCATTTTCGAATTTGTCAGTCCTTCTCCAGCCTTCGTGTACCCAAGGAAACTCCAGAGAAAGGAATAATTTTTTCCATTTCTTGATCTGATGAACAGTTAGCTTCGTGCCGTGACAATCTTCATTTTTATTCCGTTGTTCATCTTCCATACTATCGCTAAAGCGTCTCTTCAACCAGTGCTATCTGAATGACGCACGTT
The DNA here is from genome assembly GCA_030522705.1 of Eretmocerus eremicus. Classification (NCBI taxonomy): domain Eukaryota; kingdom Metazoa; phylum Arthropoda; class Insecta; order Hymenoptera; family Aphelinidae; genus Eretmocerus; species Eretmocerus eremicus. Next base: position 9,432 of record JAPYYZ010000485.1, read on the forward strand.
TCGAGTTCCATAAAAGTATAGGATCCTCTAAAATGGATAGCCAACAAAAGACGCGCAGCAACACGAAAAAAACGCCCCCAGCACTCACGCTTGACGCACTCGCTCCCCAAAAATCAGAAGAGCAGGCATAAGTGAGTGCCCGTACGCGCAGGTACGACGCGGCGCGGGTGATGTACGGCCTGACGAACTGCGTGCGCTGCCGCTGCGGCGAGGACCTGTCGCTCGTCTCGGCGGACCAGTTCGGCAGCTACATCGAGATCCCGGGCGGCAACGTGCGCGTCCCCCTGGGCTACGTGGGCGTGCTGGCGCCGCTGCTGCGCGAGCTGCCCAGCTGCGCGCTCAAGTACTGCAAGCCGGTGAGCTGCGTGAGGTGGGGCGCGACCAGCGACACCTGCCCCCGGGCCGTCGTCAAGTGCTGCGACGGCGAGGAGTTCCCCGCCGACTACGTCATCTGCAGCGTCTCCCTCGGCGTGCTCAAGCACCAGCACGACAAGCTCTTCTGCCCGGGCCTGCCCGCCGACAAGGTCGACGCGATCGCCAAGCTCGGCTTCGGCGCCGCCAACAAGATATTCCTCGAGTACGAGAGGCCCTTCTGGGTCTGGCACGAGGGCAGCATCCGGTTCGCCTGGTCGGCCGACGAGCTCGCCGACAGATGCGACTGGGTCAAAGGTGCGCAGCGAGCTTCTCCGCGCCGAGGGGGCTCTTCAAATTCTGGAGTCTCGTCGACACGAGTGTATCTCGACGCGGATATTTTTCACGCTGAAAGAGAGGAATATGTTTACCGATCGCTCGCGAACGTGCCAGCTCACAGGATTTTCCTTGAATAACAACATTTCCACTCTCCGCGGCAGAGGAGTGACCGAGGTCAAAATAAGATAATCGCGGGGATTCAGACTTCCTCGTGTAGCTGCTTTGTTTTATTGGCGTATGCGCATCATCGAGAATCGTACTTATCAAGGCGAAAAATACTTTCAATGCTATTCATCGTGATACACCAGACCACGCTCTTACATTCTCTCCTGACTCTCGTTTTGAGCCTCTGGCTCATTTTTTCCAAAACAAGATTGAGATTCCTAAGAAAATCTCTCTAAAAATACTTGTGAGTCACTCGTTATTCACGTGATGCTGCATGAATTAGCATGGGAATGGGAATTTTGAATCGCAGCTTGTTTTTCAAAATCGCGGTGTTGAAGAGCGCAACCTGGCAATTCACCGCTCTTCAAATGTCGCGCTCGGTCATGATTTTGCCAATGCCAAGAACCCCAAGGGCCCCGGTACAATCCACCGCAACGCATCCATCAGACTGGCTAATTTTGAAACGCAGGAATCTCCACGGTGGAGGAGCTGCCGGGCTCTCAGCACGTGCTGTGCGCGTGGGTCAGCGGTCGCGAGGCAGCCGACATGGAGCTCTGCTCGGACGAGGAGATCGTCGACTCGATGACGCGGCTCCTGCGCAAGTTCACCGGGGACCCGACCCTGCCCTATCCGACCAACCTGCTTCGCAGCAAGTGGTGCATGGACCAATACTTCGCTGGCGCGTACAGTTTCATGGCGATGGAGAGCACAGTTGGCCACCAGTGCGATTTGGCCACTCCCATACCCGGTAATTTCGCGTCATTGCATCATTTATCTCGGTGACGCTCGATAAGGCCTCTGAATTGAGAAACCGGATCAGCGCGATCTCGATTCGACTTTGAAAACCAAGCTATACACAGTTCTTGAATTTCGCGGCTGCCTCAAAGGTTTTTTGGTTGGCGTGATTTTCATTTCTCTACGAAGGATAAGAAATCAAATGGCAGATGTATCAGTTGATTTTTCATAGTTAATAATACTAGTCACTGTGCAATATTGTGCGCTCTTTAATTTTTCATGTTATTGAATTAGCCTCTTCATACCTTGCGCAGAGAAATGAAATTTTTCAATGTCGCAGATTCTGTTAACAGTTTCTAAACTTCCTCAACTGACCAGGAGAGTGTCAGGAATCCGGGTCACGTATCTGAGTCTAGTGTAACTTCGGGAATAGTCTCCATTGGGTACCAAAAGATGAAATCCAAAGCCGTAGAACCTGTGGCCCAATCATTTTCGAGATATGGCCCAGAATATCAGTCCTGCCTACATAGGCTCATGCTAAAAAATGATGTCGATATATTTGCAATGCTGATTTTTTGGGCTATACCTCGAAAGCAATTGGCTATTAGACTCCGTGACTATGGATTTCGTCTTTTCACACCAGAAGGAGACTACTCCCAAAGCTCCAGCCAAATCCGTGATTCGGATGCCTAACTTCTCTTGATAAGTGAATGACCATTGGTTAAATTTCATGAAATCCTATGTCAATCAATCTTGGATTGCTCGACACCCGTTGAAGTAAGAATCGTCTTGTAGTCCCACAATCTTTAAATTATTCTTCAGGTTCTTGTGAGCCGGTCGCTCCGATCTTATTATTCGCCGGAGAGGCCACAATACCTGGGCATTACAGCACCGTTCATGGTGCAAGACTGAGCGGAATTCGAGAGGCTGATCGAATTATACAACTAACAAAACGTTTTGGAGGTCCTCCCAGGAAGAAACCAGATCCTCCAAAGTGTCCTAGTCCAAAATAACCTGTGTTCGTGGTGTTCTTTTCTCGTCAAATCGCATTTTGTTATTTTTTTTAACTGTCCGCTTAGATGAGCTGCATATTGTAAAAAAGTTAATCTGATAAGTGCTGTCATATGAATAAAAATTTCCGTGATTGTCGAAGTTTTTGATCAAAAATGGAACCTCATTATATGCTCCGTGGTAACGTATTCGTTCATATGTGGTTGCGCAGTGTAGTAAAGGAGTAATCATGAGATTACAGTGAATGATCTCAAATGCTAGGAGATTTTCATTAGTGATAGGAATCAAATCCTCCGATAGAAGCTTCGCAACTTGTCTGACATGCATATTTATTTATCAATTCTTACAATAGTTTTACATTAATTTGATCACATCATTGGTCTCTTTGTAATTGAACGTAAATCAATAGTAATGACGATTTATCAACAGTATTCAATCAAGCTAGATGAAAATTCACCCTTCAAGACATCCTTTAGGCATACCTAGTCAATAATTTCAATTATATAGGATACATTTTATTCAGCACCACTCGAGAGTCATGACTCTTTTACGTGTCGTGTTATTATCAAAGTTCGCACATATAACAATGGAACACTTCCAACAACTCTTGAACACATCTCAGAACTTCCAATATAATTCGAATGTTCCCACAATAAATCATCCACAGTATTCACAATGTACACGAAAAACACTAACAACATTTTCCATTTATATTGTTTCAAATAGTGATTCATTCGTAACAACAACTGCAAGCAAAGTGTCCTAAAATATTCAAAATGTCAATAGCACCAAAAATGTTACTAATTTTGTTTCTCTAGTACTGGTCCCCGTGGTTACATACTTGGCAAAGTTGGCAAGATCAACTTTCTTCAGTAAATTAAGATAGTTCTTGACTTGCTACTCTATTATTGTCTCAGCTGCAGTACAATTTTAGGTACGAGTCATTCACTCGGTTACCTGCTTACATTTACTAGAGGAAACTTGATCAAAAGTCAAGCGTACTTGAAACGCAACTGAGACTCACACAGTCACAATCACCTTAGACATTAGAATAGTTTATACCAAGGATATGATAATTGCTATCTTTTTCATAATGTAAACGATGAGGGACCTTGTCGATCTATTCAGTGGGTTAAGCCAATCCTTCCTCGCCACTCTTTTAGTGCAAGAGAGGAATCTTTTTCCTGTCAGGACAGAAAATTATAAAAATGAGGAATCAAAAAATATGGAAGGTTTAGTGAGACCTATTGAAGAGGCAAAATGTATACTCGATATAACTGGCATGAGAATTCAATTTTTCAGCGCAGAAATAATTTTAGGAATTCTTACAGATTCTTTCGATTACGTGGACTGAATTAGCCTTCAACCATAAGAATTATTCAATTATGTGTAACGGTGAGCACCAAAGAGTCAAAGCGATTGACAAGGCAACTTCTCGTCAACTACAATATACATAATCAATCTCAAGGTTTGTCTAATTCACTCCTTTCTAGAATTTGAAAGTGAATGCTGTCGAGTTCTTTGAAATCCGTATTTCAGTATAAGAATCGCATGGAGGCCACCCTTTTTAAGCGTTAACATTTTTTCAAAAGTTTGTGATTCGGAACGTTTTTTTTTTTACAGATCACCAAGGATAACATTATCATGTCACAACACTCAAAGGTTGGTCTAGATATTGAGATGTAGACTGGCAGAATACGTGAGATGACCAAAGTTTTTGGCATTTTTCTTCTCTCTCATTTTTCTGCACTCGAGGTTTATAGTTTTATGTATGAATACCATTTTGAAAGGCAGATGATTTGAAGATCTGATCAATTAATCGGTCATTTGGAGCGTCCAACTTTCTACTCATCTCCTTCAGCTGGAGGAGATAAAATCATTTTGGCCTAAGTGCACTCAAATCGAGCGTATACATTTGCAATAGAATTCAGTAAAAATGAGGTACTATCTCTAAGATTACAAATCAGACGATTGGTACCTTTATAAATAAGAATTCATAGAGCGCTATTCACGAGCAAGTGATTAAATTTAGTTTCATGAAAAGATTCAAAATAATGGCTCAGGCTTCTTCACATGTCCACCCCCTCTCTGCAGATCAATAAGTCATGAATGGCTGATAATGACGTATTGATAGAGAGATGTGAGCGCTCTGCATAATGAATTCATTGGAAAAGAATCTGATTTTTCCAGATTCACCTATTTTTTTCGCTATTATAATCCTAAAAATACTCCATCGGTCTGTTTGATGAGGAAAACATGTTTGTAATATTGGAATCGCCAAGGATAAGATGGTTCGATCCTTGAAGGACGGCAAACCTCCGGCAGTTGAAAGAACGTAAATGTACCGGCTCTCTTGAAGAATCCAGGAAATGAAGTATTGTTGCACTTTTTGGAGTGCCAACGTATCATGAGCATTTAGATTGGAGACGCCGATAAAATATGGATAAGATGAAAAACTTGAGGGCCGCATTGGCTTGGAGATCAGCAGTTCAAGATTGATTGCAGGTAATTGGCGCAAGGGCCTTGTAACTTCGAGTTATCCGGGCGCGCCATCACTTGGACATGGTCTGCTCATCCAGAAGCTCGTTGGTACGCAATTGTATCTCACGCCACGAGTACTCGATGTCTTTGCTCTCAGAAAAACGAGAGCAAATGGCTAGTCTCAAGAAATAGCAGTCATTGATTTTGCTCGGTACCAAGTGAATATTACCCGCGCCATTTATTCGCTTCAGTAGCGCCTCATTCAGTTCGTTTGAGCCCTGCAATTGGAAAAAATCACATTTATTGTGAGATGTCAATGCTGCGGGTGGCTCAACACCAAAGTGCGACCGGAACGTCACACTTGACCCAGACAATACATTGGATTTTCGTTCTCGACCCAGTTCTCAACTGATATAAATTCAAATGATGATAAAACTTTTATCGGGAAACTGTAAGGCCTAACAATTGATATCAAGATACTTTCCATTATTAGCTTATCGTTCAAGAGTTTTATGATTACGACGATATTGTTTGCTAATGTGTAGAAAAAAGTTACCTTCAATCTGAAGCAAACTAAGCCAAGGATAACTTCTTCGGTAATTTCGAATCGAGCATCCGTTTGTACGAATGATTCAAATTCATGGGCCAAGGCTACGTGTTTCCTGATGTACTTCTGTAGATTGTCTACTCCATATAATCGAAGAACAAACCAGAGCTTCAGAGACCGGAACCTCCTTCCCAAAGGAATCTGCCAATGCTGTAAAAGAAATTTGATATCGATTCGTGAACCACTGGATACTGCCCCAAGTTGATTTTGATCCAATGTGCTAGCTTGGGACATACTTCTTTTTCAGAGAATAATCTGGAGAATCTATTGGTCTTTCCTGCTATCGTAGAGCAGCCTGCAATAAATTCTCCAACCTACATTACATATTTTTTTTCACTCAATTTCCTAGACGAATGACCCTCGCCATTATCTTCGCAATCACACGTTTAAAATTGTGGACCGGAAGGAAAGTTGGCCCAAGTTATCACACCAAATCAAATTATTGCAATATCGCTAAGGACAATAATATAAAAGTTCATGAGTACTCTGTAATCGGGTGCGGATCCTTGCATGTCGTGTTTCAGGTAAACGGGGTCCACATTAAATGCATTTATGACATTTGTTGGATCTTTAAGCCAAAGAGGGGAGCAGTCAAAGTTCACCAACATCCACTTATGCGGGTTGAAGTTGAAACTATCTGCCCTTTCCACTCCCTTCATCAGACACCTATACTCTGGACAAATAAATGCAGATCCTGAAACATTTGAAATTACGAGATTCATTAGAAACGGTATGAATGATGAGCCTCGTGTTCATATTGATAGAGTGAATTTGACGTTTTCCAAATCAACAACTTTTCATGCCCGAGTTTATACTCAAAACCAGATTCCGAATTCGGCGGATTAGAGTTTTGAACTCACTTGACAGTCACAAAAAAGCGACTTATAAGTAACTTCAAAGCTCTAATCCGCCGGACTTGGAACCTAACCTCGACTATATTCGGACCTCAAAAAGGCCTTGGATTCAGATTCTTCTGGAGTCAGACCAGAGTATATCGATGTCTACTCTGCAAAATCAGTTTGATCAAAATCAAACTTTCGGAAGCTTTGCTAGTCCCAGATTCTGCCGGTAAACTAATTTTATACTCCCGTTTCGGGGAAACTCCGCCCTACTCTGAAACGTACATACATGTTTCATTTGGCTGACTGGATCATGAGAAACGTTCAATCTGCAATTAGCAAAAAGTATTTTCACTCTTGTTTGATGATAAATTACCGTGACATGATTTCATACTCCACGACCAGGAAATTACGAAAATGATTCTCATGACGATTGAATCAGTTGATTCAATCGTCATGTAGTTACATGAGTTCGATATCACATTTCACACCAAAGGCCATGACATTTTCCTGGGAACAGTTCTGTGCATGTGTAAGACGATATTACGAGCTTATATCTTCCATAAAACAGTAGAGACGGTATTTGTTATCGGAATAGGAAATAGCTACAGGCCTGAATAGTTATAATCTTTGCTGATCATCCAAAGAGGCTTGAACAAAGAATCACTCTAATGAGTTTGTGCAAAAATACATTTCATTTAGAGAGCGGGTACACTATAGTTTAGAGCGCTCGAGAAGACTTAACATTTCCCTTGGAAGTTGATGGGAGCTTTCAATTTATGTACAATCTAGGCAAATTCGTGGAAGCTGCACACCTCCTTGCAGTTTTCTAACTCTTCAACCGATACGATAAATATTGAGTGCCTGTCCATCCGACGCCCTTTTCGTTTACTTCTGTGTCTCATGTGTAATATGAGAAATTTAATAAAGTTGCAACGAGGAACATTGCGAAAATTTTAGTATTCAAAATAATATTTATATCCAGAGGCATATTGCGTGATCTTTCAAAATTAAATTTAATTCTTAAACAACTTCTCAACGACTGTACATGGATTCAAGAAAAGTCCTAATAATTCCAACAGCATATATGCTGTCATCCTATGTAGGATCCGTTAATACAGTGTATGTTTATTTTTATGTAGGATACAGTGATCAGTTTTTAAAGGAAGAAAGCCCTGTTCATGCATTCATTTGGTGCCATCAGATCAGACCTTACCCGCATAAGCAGCGTCGACGTGTAGCCAAATTTCTTCAGAATTACATATTGGTCCAATTTCATCCAAGCGGTCAAATGTGCATGAAGAAGTGGTTCCAAGTGTAGCAACGGTCTGGAAGATGAATCGAATTGAGTATGCATCCAAACCTTCTGGGAAAAACAATCAACTCACATAAAATGGAATGAGACCGCTATCTTTATCCTCTTTTATTGCGTCAGCGAGGGTCTCTCCAAGGAGTTGACGTTTTGAGTTTGTTTCGAGAAGTCTGAAGCGCACACCCCCCAGGAGCCCAGCACGTTCCACTGAACTGTGTGCTTGAGCTGGAGTAAATTGAAATCATCAACTTGATATAGTTGCATGATATAATTACAAATATGTTTCAAATCGTATCTCATAACCAATGCATGGATAAAATCAGCCATCGGTGTGATAGCTTAAAATAAAACTAATCAACCAGGAACGCTTACTTTCTCCAAGTATCTACGACATAAATGTGTACAGCCTAATAAGGATAACAAATTATTTTTCCCAAAATTATTGAGTGGCAACGGCGATGCTTTTTGAGAAAGAGGGCAATATTATTGCATCGATAAAAAGAAAGAAATCGATAAAAAGAAAGAAAGACACAGTTCTTTTCTGTCTTTACCCAGAGTTGTATGCGTGAAATTTCCGGGGAATCTCGATGATATTATGATATCATGAATACAGAATGAATATCGTGTATAGACTCATGTAAAATATAGAGATCTGTGGGTGATTTTGAAAGTCTAATACAAAGCCTATTTTGCCAAGATCGATTCTCTCGCCCCTTGCCATTCTCCACCGGGAAGTGTAAACCACGGTGTAAACTATAGCTATATCTCACTACTCCGTTAGAGTGCTCTTCTGAAACCGATTGTGTGGGAGCAAATCGATAAGTCCTCGAAATGCAAAACGAAGGACTCTTGCGAGCTTAACATCGAGCGTCAAGAGAATAAAGAACGAGGTGAGCCTGTAAAGTCGAGAGTCTGTGTGAGGTATACATTAGGCATTATTGTCGGGAAAACGGAGGACTCTGGAAGCAAAGAATCTGAGCGCTGGGAAAAAGAGTGGCGATGGCGAGCTCATTGAAAATCAGGAGAGGCGAGCACGGCAACTTTTCCGATTCACAGACTGTGTGATCCTGTAGAAGGATCGAGAGGAAAAAGGCGAGAGTCGCTTGCGCCGCGTCTCGAGTAACTCTAGTGGTTATTACGCGTTGCCATGGCAATAAAGTGCCGCTTGATGAAGTGCTTCAACGTCACACCAGCTCGCTCTGACACCACCACCTATGCAAGCCTCGACCACGCTTTCCATCCCCATCCCCTCGTACCGTAACCACCCCCTCGCTTCGACGGCCCGCATCTAACTTTCGAGCTTTGCTATTAATCTCGGTCACTGTATATCGTGCGCGCGCGCAAAGCTTTGTCAAGTTGAGCGTCGTCCCGAGATTCGATTCAGAGCTGCGACAGTTAGGGGGTCCGTTGAGAGATACGTTGACCCGAGAGTAGCTCTTGCAGAATCACAGTTGTTGCATCGAGCCATAACAAGAGGATATACTTGTGTACTGGCAACCGGGACTCTTAGTGAATTCAACGCCGAATGAAAAGCCATAATAAGGGCAATTATTCCTCCCAGATTTGATTCGGTTTATACTAAATCTGTGAGCATACATGCGATTAAAACATTTTTTTCAATGATATTCCACCTTAAGACCATTATTTTTTCCGATACGAAAGTCATTTGAATATCGAAGCTATCTCTACTAGACCACCCCCCCCCCGCTCGCCGCCGTAAGAACTTGAAAGAGATCGCCAAGAAAATGTCGGATACCAAAATTATCGAATTTTCAAATTTCTCCATGAATTTTCAAGACATCGCTAAGATCGAAAGTAACGCCAATTCTAAAGGACTTGTGAAATCTGCGTTACTTTGTAGATTCGTGATATCTCAAAAATTCATCGAAAAATGTGAAAACTCGACAATGTCTGTGAGTATGTAATTGGGATAGGAGTCCGACATGCCTTTAACGATTCATGGTGTATCTATTCCAACTCAATAATTAAAATACCCTCGGTTGACATAGTGTCTCTCCAATTCTAGATTACCCATTGAGAGAAAATGAGAAACATATGAGTTATACAGATCCTACCAAAACTCGGCCGAGATTAAATTTCAGAATCATTCTTATCACCTCACCTGATCCATATGCAACAAGCTTCCCAACGATTTCGCTATCTGACCACTCAGGATGTTGTTCCTTGACTTGCTTAATCTTCTTCACTTTGGCGCCCAGCAACGCCACTAGGGTTGCCTCACTTGCTGTTCCCTTAAAAAGGTATAAAGAATTGATTCCTAAAAGTTTGAATTTGAATCAGAAGATGAGTGAGAATTCATGTTGATCATGAATTCTGACTCTTAATCAGAATTCAGATTGTTAATCAAAAAATCTCTTCATCCGTAAGAGGAAAATAAGCTCTGGTGAAGAATATTGTTGTGAGCCAAGGTAAATTAGGTCAGATTGGTTGACTGACCCTGCCTGTATTGAGTTGCCTTTTGTAGATGGGGTTCCGCGAGTTCAGGCGCGAATTGAGCAGAACATGGCGTCGGGGAGGGTACTGACATGCGTTGAGAGTATAGGGACCAGCGCTCATACTCGTCTATAGTCTATACATGTTTTCGCCAACCGATTTGGTATATCTGTTACGGGCAAAGTCCGAAATATGGTCAATCCGCGGATTGCCCGGCCAATCCGCAGATTGCCCGGGCTGGACTGGGCAAAGTCCGAAATACT
>JAPYYZ010000486.1:0-21346 GCA_030522705.1 Eretmocerus eremicus
GAAATTTTTTTGAGTGGCTAATATCGTCATTCTCTACATGCATGCCAATTTTTGTGGACTTCTAGGATCAAATCGAGTTCCGTTGGAACCACCTTAAGAGACCGAATGGGCTCATGATTATAAAATGCAGTACAGTGGATAGGTGTACTCGTTTTGTTATCGCCCAGAACTTGAACGTATTCCAATACTATGGCCAGATTAGCTCACATCTTCTATCTCATTCGCAGCATACTGCGATACACAAGCCTGTGCCGAGCTATCAGGGCAACATCGGCGAACTAATGCAGGAACTACGTGCAAATTAATGGGGCGATTCCGTAATAGTGAATGTTAATCCCCCGCAAATACAGCTGAGCGAAAGATTTGGCAATCTACGTGGAACTCTCTGGGAGCTCCGAGGAAATTTCCGGGAATTCCTATGAAGCTCCCAAGAAATTCCGAAGTCACAAACTTGCCCGCTGGATTGTTTACCTGAGTAATGAATAACACCCACATATTAGTGCTATCTTGATTGGAACTATCGTTATAGCTGTGGCGACTAGAATGGCGTACAAAGAGAATATCAAACTCAAATGCAGAGAGCTGAGAAGATAACAATCTCCCTCACTGAGAAACTTGTATTGGATCTGGTAGATGGTTACTGGTGATCTCGTGGAATTGGTTGACGAGATGAAAGCGTTGAAGATTCCAGTCGTTATTAATAACACACTCCCCAAGAATGCGAAGCAGAGCATATAGACTGGAAGTAGAATAATACACAATGGAAGATAATATGAACAAGATCGCTACTGTATCACGTACACCAAGAGTCTATAGAGCAAAAGGGTGAATCGAAGATAACTTCTTGTTGGCAAGTCACGGTATCATTTATGACACTGCACGTGGACGGGTAATTTTGTATAATGGACAGTTTGTGACACACGCGTAGCGAGTGTTACAAGTCCTCCGCGCTGAAACTATTCGTACGCACGGATGGTCATACTACCGTAAATTTTGAAATATAAGGCATGGTCGAAAATGAGGCATGCCTCGAAAATGAGACACCCAACGATACATTCAATGAAATATAAGGCATATCTCGAATATAAGGAATGTCTTACGATCGAGACATACTTAAAAAATAAGGCGTATCTCAAAAACGAGTTATGTACTACGCAATGGTTACGCAGGAGTAGACAGCTGATGGAGGACCTTGAAACTGTAATTCTCTGGATTGGTGTCCAGCATGGCGGGAGTTGAGTTGGTGAAAGTTCGATATTTTCGAATGAATCTCACACGAACCGCTGTTAATATTCTATACTGATTGATCCTCCACGGCCCAAGGAGAAAAATGACGTTCGCAATACCGTAAAATGTCTATGATTGTGTCTAATCAACAGACCCCCCGTGTAAAAATGAGTGGTACACGAGCATGCGTGATCGTGTTTCATCATCTTTTGTAAGTTCATGACTTGTAAATGATGTATCTGCATGGTTCTACTTGCACCCGCGAGTAGAACCATTTCGATACGAAAAGTGAGAGGGATGGTGATACGAAAAGTGAGAGGGAATGTACATCATTGAATTTGAAGAGATGTCTTCCACTTATAGTCTTAGGTGGCCACGCATGATCACGCATGATCACGCCATGGAATGGTGTATGATCACGCGTGACCATATACCGCAAGTGGTACACGATCACGCGTGTTCGTGTACCATCCATTTTTACACGGGCCAGTAACTAGAATCTCGGAATGAGCCGCTTAGTCAATTAACAATGTGTACAGCTCTTCCTTAAGTGGCTACAAATTTACTTCGCCTGTTTAGAAGAGCCCCGGTTAAGGAAATATACCTTGACATAACCGTGAAGTCAGCATCGTGTTGCTCGACGCAATAAATTTTGAGGACGATAAATAGGTATTGACAATATCATGTCATCAATTTGATTTCATTACCTGGACCTATGGTCCCTGCTAGACATCCCATCCTCAAGAATTTGTGAAGCTTTTTCCTCTCTCTTTTGTCTCCAATTGACTGCCAGAGTTTTGTAGCTTTGGAGTTTAGGACTTTGAGCTATTGATGAGAATATATTTTTAACAAACTAGATACTAGTTGTACACAATCCAGTGTTTTCGAATCGAATGCGGTACATGCACAGCCTCACCTTTGGAACATCGCTGTAATAAATTGAATAGCACACTACAAAGCACATATCAAGCATAATAAATAATAAATTCTCCACCACATCAGTATAATCCTGGCTCCATGAGTCAATCAGGGAGTCTACCTAGAAAATTTCGGAAATAATGCATGTGAATGATAGTCAAGCATTCGTCGGCTCGATAGCAACAATTTTCATTCACGTACGGCCAAAGCCCACGCAGATCCATATAATAGTAAGATGAACACAGCAATTGATCCCCTCAAGAGAGGTGATTGGTCCCTCCCCATTCCGATTAAATTTGTCAGAATATTGTTAAGTCTGCCATAAATATCTCTGTCCAAGTCAATTGCGTGCATTTGGAGAATTTTGTCCATCAACTGATCCATGATGGTATGCAACTTTAGGGTGGAAATGCAAGGGCCTTATGGTCTGCGTAGATGCTGCAATAGTTCATTCATTCTCGTCATTCGTCACTGCGTTTGAGAGGATGAGCATCGATCACTTGCATCTATCCAAGGCGGACGATTTATCTTGCAGCAATTCACGGAAGGATATGGACCTGCCGGATTCCCAACCTTCGTCGCCAACAGCTGGACGGAATACTCACCGATGCAGAAAAAGATCAGGAGATCTTACAATCATTGAGTTTATGTCCCCATGAAGAGTGTCACGATTTGAATAGGAATTGTAATATCACTTCCGATGTCATAAGCGTACGAGTTTTGAAGCTAATATCTCGGGATATCACTCTTTACTTTTTTGATACATTTCAATACGTTCATTCAGATGTAAAAATTGAGAATGCAACATCAAATGTGTATACCAGTCATTAGAGAATATCGTTGTGTATCACAAATGGGGTAACGAGGATCGGACATGTCGTCAACTCTTGTCAATCCTTCAAGAACATTTTATACGCTACCGCATCTATAAACGACGATGAGTATATTGTGAACATTCTAATCTGTTCTGCTGGTGAGATTTTCAAGACAAACTTGTGATCATCTTGGGTTTAGAGGAGACCCATCTGTGGTTCCACTGATTCAAACTGAGATTTCCAACGTTCTAACCCAGTATTTTTCACGATGTAAAATAACAGATTAACGGAGAGAACTCTATGAGAAAATGCTTCTGGATCTAATGCGACATTGCTTTACGGGTTAGGAACTTGAGGCAATAGTGTTTGAATTCAAGCTTGAACGAATCGTTTTTGAATAGCCTGAACTAGAGCCAAGGTTACTAGCCCCAAAGCATATGACAGCGCAGTGTTGAACTTTGGAATAAATCAGACTTGCATCTGTTTCAATCAGAATTGAAAGCTCTCTCAATGCCGACAAGCTGTTTCACGAAGAGGTCACTGCTCAAGATCAGAAAACTGAAGTTAAATCCTTCAAATTCATTTAGAACACATCATTTGAATGAAGACTAGTCACGCTGTAGTGATATTGGATGCTTCTCTTTTTCTCCGTGATATTCAGATCCAAATTTCCAGCGTGAGCAAGCGTCAATAGTGAACTTTTCGCCGTTCATAGTTCCGACATGCTGAAGTCGAATTGTTCAAGCGCAATATATTCCAAAAAAACTCATGGATGTCACAGCGGGTGAACTGGGACCAGTGCCGCATTATAAAATAATGAAATATATAAAATAAAAAATATATAAAATAAAATATAAAATAAATTCTTCATGCATGAACCGTACGGTTGAATGATTGGAATTCAATATTCAGATGAGCTGTACTTTGGAGAGATTCACTTCCAAGAATGTGTTCTAAGTCGAAATTCAAAAACAGGGAGATTTTTGCATACAGTCAATCAGTACTGCAAAGCAATCCAAAGGACCCCGCACAAAATGCATTGATTTTGGTTCCCGGTAATTTTTGACCATACTCCACTATCTTATAGATTGGAACGTGGCGATCAAAAGTTCAAATGAGGCCAAAGAGCAAAAATCTTCTCATTTTGAGCTATAAAGCTTCAAAATCATGGATGTTGAAGCCTCGAGACAGGTTATGTTTACATTCCAACAAAGATATTCGGGTTGGGTGGAACAACGGGTGTACAATAGGTACTTGTTGTACGATAGGATTGTAGAGTACGGGATATCGTAATCGGGCCAAAATAATGAAAATGAGTACAAATCGAAAATCGATATTGAGAAACGGCAAGGCGAATCAGTTGATGTAAGTATACTGAGGATCATATCAATTTTTTTAGATTTCGTATTGTGAATGTGTGATTCTTTCTGAGTGCATGAAGCAAGATTAATGTGTGTATTCTTTGCGTCAGGTGTTCAATCTTTGAACAATGATATTCCTGAAACCATGGCATAAACGCTTTTAAAAAAAGCATCCGATCGGTTTTGATTGGATTCTCGCAATCTTACTGCGAGATCATGTACTTCATATCGGTCGTGCACCAAGAATATACAGATACTTCTCAATCATTATGGGACGAATCACCAGAATCAGAACCATACAAATTACTGATGGGGCAAGTCTACGATTTCGGATGAGGGAATATCGAAGTCAGGGATTGAGTATTCAGCTCATACATTCGAACTCGTGAACTTGTCCCATCTATGACTCGTATGATTCTAATCTAGGTGCTTCGTCTTATAATCAATGATTGAGAAGTATCTGTATACACTCGGTGCACGACCGATATGAAGTACATGATTTTGCAATAACATTGAAAAATCTAATCAAAACTGATCGAGTGCTCTTTTTAATGGAGTTAATGCCATGGTTTCAAAATTATCATCGTTCAAAGATCGAACACCTGACGCAAAGAGTCCACACACTAATCTTGCTTCATGCACACAGAAAGAATCACCCATCCACAATACAAGATCTGAAAAAAATGGATATGATCCCAAGTATACCTAGATAAACTCATTCGCCTCGCCGTTTCTCAATTTCGATTTTCGATTTGTACTCATTTTCATTATTTTGGCCCGATTACAATATCCCGTACTCAACAATCCTATCGTACAACAAGTACGTATTGTACACCCGTTGTTCCACCCAACCCGAATATCTTCGTTGGAATGTAAACATAACCTGTCTCGAGGCTTCAAAATCCATGATTTCAAAGCTTTATAGCTCAAAACGGGAACATTTTCGCTCTTTGGCCTCATTTGAACTTTTGATCGTCACGTTCCAATCTGTAAGATAGTGAAGTATGGTCAAAAATTACCGGGAACCGAAATCAATGCATTTTGTGCGGGGTCCTTTCCAAGTTCAGACAAACTGACCTCGAAAATCTATTGGACCCAAAATGACACAGTTCAAATTTTGAAAAATGTGCTGGTAAGAGAGATTACCAGAATGATTCCGATTTGTTATGCCGTGATTAATATACCTGATACATGGGCTAATCTCAGAAATCGGGCGATTTTGTGATTGCGGCATATTTTACGCTGCAAAAATCATATTCTGCATCAACACTCTATTCGCATTGAGATGTATTGAGAATTCACTTATTCCTAACACATTTGGACTTGTAGGGTCCATGCTTCGCTTCAGACGAATAATAAGGGATAAATTGTGCGGTGAAAATCGAGTTTTAGCCTGCCACATGCGTTCTAAGCCGCACGCCTCATTTTATATCTTCGGGGGCGATGGACCAATCACTTAGAAAATTTTATGAGTGATGAATCATACATTGAAGTAGTTGAAGCACTTTTCTCAAGATTGTGCCTGTTGAGGAATCAGAGCAAAACGGATTCGATCGAGTGTCACAGAATTCGTCAAATCTTTGAAAATTCGCGCTTGTTCTCAATGTAGTAACCGAGGTGGTGATAAAATCGTAATTCTAAATACATTTTTTTCTCCAAGCAAAAACCTACAAATTCAGTTTACTCTGATTGATGTACTCCCTTCTCCGTGAAAGTAAGAGAGTGAACAAGGAAAATTTCCTTGCGTAACTCGGTCAAGAAAAACGCAATTTGAGTTGACTTTCGGCTGAATTTCTTGGCAAATCAGTCTGAATGGCTCAATTTCAGAGAGAATCCGCCCGCATTAGCTGATTCATATTTAGAGAGAAGGGATTTGACAATGACCGCATTGTTCACTTTTAGACGTCGACGCGACATTGGCGACCAATAAACACGACGAAATTCGAAGAATGAGAAACGCGGTCACTCTCACAATCTCTCAGCACATTCACAGTGGAATACGTGCGCAAGGATATTATCCTTTAATTTTGAAAAAAGAAAATTGTTGCGAAAATCGTCCGATTTTTTAAATTAGCCCATATAATCGATCAATCTAAGAGTTATCACTATGAGGAGTTGACGATTTCGAAACTTTCGTATGAATTAAGAGCTCGATCGGAATGAGCACCCGATTGAATAAACGTACAACTATTGGAGTGGTCCAAACAGAAGGAAACCTGTTCAAAAAGACTATTTGATTTGAGAACTGGATTATCCTGCGCATAAACGAAATACCACTGCTCTGAGAGTATTTCAATTCACAGCCAGCGCAATTTTCTGCCCGGAGAAAACTTGTAAAAATTGATTCAATGCGAGGAAACAAGAGTTTTACAGTTGTTCCAAGATGAGGAAAGATCCGAAAATAAGAAAAATGTTGAGGAAAAGGGCGAATGATACACTTACCTCATATGAATGATACGTTTACGGCAATGCTAAGGTTTCCCTTTGTATCTTCGAACAGGAGGTCCATTCGACGGATATTTCTTGCATTATTCATACTCCAAGTGGTACGAGTCTGTTAAAAAAACTTTGTTGAAGATTGCCATCTCCTTGTACGTCCAAGTTTCAGTTTATTTTGATTCCAATGATGATCTATTTTTATCGTAGCCTGCAAAATCAATGTTAGTCATATCAGAACGATGAAATTTTCATTGCAAGATACTCTCCATTAGTCAAGATTGGGATATTTCGGAACAAAGATTGAATCGTACACGTTTTCAGATCGATAAAGTACTAGATATTTGTTCGTTGTAGAGTACTTATCAAAAAAATTGGACCAGTTTTTACTAACTCAATTCACACAATTCATACGACTGGTAGTACTTATAGTTGGACGGATACTGGGAGGTTTTGTGCTCATGTCGGTTAAAATATTCTTTCTAGATTATCAAACAATCGACATGTACATGATTCCTTGATGACTTTCGATAGTCATTAAAAATAAATGAAGATCCGTGAAAGGCTATTTATCATGAATTCTGTTTGAAGTTTTGCAAATTCAAAGTCTCGAGTTTTTAACTGTGACGGCGAGTTCGATCGTGTATTAACATTTCTAAGAAACTTTACTTCTTGTTCAGTAAAGTTAACGTGATGTCCTTGACTCCATTAAGGGCATAGAATTTGCAAATGAAATACGATCAGCTACACCACGGGATTTTTCAATCCTTTCTTCTGAGTTGAGAAGTCTTGACAAATCAAATGGATGATATTAACTTTGCTGAACCAGAATATAAGGTTTCGTGAAAATGCTCGTATGGGTGAGATATAAAAAAGACGGTAACTCTTTAGTCCAAATCGCAATGTGCATGATCATTTTTACCCGGCTGAAGATAATTCTCAAGCTACGCACAAAATACTTGAAGAAGTTGTTGAAGATATTTCGAGTGGCTCTTACGCGGATCTCCGATGGGAATCGCGATATCGCAGGATAACGACGTCAATCGATCATGGGATTTGACTCCAGACTCCTTTCAATGGTACGAACGAAACCATCAGAAAAGACAACGGTTGTCCGTTTTCTGTATCAACATGTTCAATATGTACGGAAGCGTTGTCATTGATTCGACTACAGATTGCAAACGGTGTGAATTCTATGAGTGGGATTGTCGAGACATTTTTAACATCTTCTGCATGGAATTTCACGGTATCCACGAAGAAATCCACGAGAAAATCAAAAGTGGATTTCCACCGTAGACATTTTATACTTTTCACCACAGAATTGGCTACACTTACCTATAACATGGCCTATCCAGTATATGATCGTTCAATTGACCAAGCGCTATAGAGGCTGTCCAGGTCGATTCAGCACACTTTTCTGACGACTTCTTCTTGCTTATTGATGTTTTTCATGGTCTCGATGTGTTGAACAACGACCGAATCCACGAGTTTTAAGCGGAGAAATTTTTCCCCAGATTGGGACCCAT
The DNA here is from genome assembly GCA_030522705.1 of Eretmocerus eremicus. Taxonomy (NCBI): domain Eukaryota; kingdom Metazoa; phylum Arthropoda; class Insecta; order Hymenoptera; family Aphelinidae; genus Eretmocerus; species Eretmocerus eremicus. The sequence continues at coordinate 8,284 of JAPYYZ010000486.1, forward strand.
ATCAGCAATTTTACCGAAAAACTCACAACTGCTTTCTTTTTTTCATATTTAGCTTATAACTTTTGACCACCTCAACCGATTCCATTTTTCCAAAGATGTTCTGGGAGGTGGCCCAAAAGTCTGTCAAATGGTGATCTGCAAAAACTCTTCTAAGGTTTCCACATGGTCTCAGAGTCTAAAATACCCGTAAAGTAAGGATTGACCAATATCTTTTCGAACCCACCCTCGGAATTTTTTAAAAATATTCTATTCCACTCTGTCAGGTGGGAATCTATTTGGAAAAAAAGTTTCAGATTTTCCTTGAGGGTTGTGGGTTCTAAGAACGTATTTTTCGATACTTCGTGCGTGAAAGTGCACTTTACACACGGACTCGTGACTTTCACTTACGAACCGTCGAAAAATATCTTTCCTCGCCTCCGGCCCGGGTCGGAGAATATCACTCTGAGCTCGAAATCCAAGTTTTACGCCCTTGTATTGGAATATACGATTAGTGCGACTTAGAAGTCAGAAAACGGCTGAAACACGTTTCTCTCCTCGAAATATTGCTAGAAAGACTCTGTAACCTATTTCAATCTGTTGATTCGGTCAATATACATCGGACATATATTTGTCCAGAAATTTTTCGAGTTCAGAAAATCGTCAGATAAGCGACAAACTTCTTCAAGAACACCTTCTTATTCAAAGAATGAATCAATCCTGCGGATACGCTTCCTTGTACGGTTCTGAAAGTGATTTTGTCGAGAAGCCAATGGAATTCCCGTGAGAATTAGGTCAATGATTACAAATAATTAAACTAAATTCAACTGAATTAAATTCAATTTGATGCAGTTGAACCGGAGATACGGCTGAATCAAATGTAGAAAAAATCGAATCCAATCCGTAAGCCCGAGAAAGGCTTGACGGGCCCACCAAGCTTCAAACGGGTTTATTTTGAGCTATACTCCATCAATTGGCATGCAAGAAGCCGCATTTTGAAGGAAATTGTACCAGTTATCAAATAGATGATTGTGAGGCTCAACATCAACGCGCATCCGCTTTCTGCGATTTAGGACTCGCAGAAAAACTTGCACGCAATTAGCTGAAATTATCATCAGCAATTGCACGTTTATCTGTAAAGCATAGATTTCCTACACACGCTCTCACGTGTTGACTCTTACAACCATTCTTAATCGATGGTTGATTTAATTTTCTTCAAAATGCGACCTCACATATGCCGACTCATGAACTAGAGCCTGAGCTATACTCGTTTGAAGCTTGGAAGGGCCATTGAGCTTTTCTCGGGTTCACGGATTTGGTACCTCGGATTTTTTCTAAATTTGAAACAGTTATACCTCGGAACTGAGCTCGTATTATTTTAACATTTAAGGTCGATTATACGGTAGACATCTTTTATGAAATTCTAAGTTTGACAATGTTTTCTGATTTCTCGAAGAGAAAGTATTGTACTCGTGACAACAAAATAGTTGATCGATTGATGTCATTCCTATTTTTATCCTCAAGTATATCTCTTTCAACCTTATGAAACAAAGTTTTCTTCTCCCTCTCGCCAAGATCTATCGACTGTTCGTCACACATTTTACCCACGGTCCTTCATCCGTTTTTCGATGTAGTTTTCCAATTCAAAGATCGCAATATGGGCACCAAAGAGACCTCAGAGCTATTTGCATTTTTGCATTTGCGAAAAACCACGTGAGTGGTCAAAAATGTTATAAAACGCTATTTGAGGCTTTAGATGACCCATTGGATAGTCTGAATAGTTCCGAAAGATGTGTTTTTGTTAGAAATGGATTACTAATGTTGTGGGGCATGAACCACGATGAAAAGATATATCGCGACTGTCCAATACCGCTCCACTCTCCCCTATAGCTCTCTTACGCCAACGAAGGAATATCAATGACACCATAGTGGTCCACCAGTGGTTCACATCGCACTAGAGAAAGTTCGGCACTTTCCAGTATGATGTTCGCATGAGGTGGTCCGATCTGGCACATTTTCTACAGGTTTGGGCTACCGGTGGCGCGTTCACAAAAATTTTTATGACATTGCAGCATGACTTTTCACTTGACACGTTAATATCCTGAGATTTAGAATGTACCTGACACGAGCTGATTCCTTATTGGTATCATAGATCTGTTGCCAAGTGTGTCCTGTAGCCAGCACAAGAAAAACTTGTCGTGGCCCAGCGAGCCCCCTGGCAGATACGGCACGCAACTCTGGTGCTATACCCCAAACATGCCCTCATTGAGCCACTTGAGGATTTCTGCAAAATTTTAAAGGAAATTCTCGTCTCTCATTTTAGGTAAGGGCCTTGCCACGTTAACATTCGACGAAGATTATCAAAGAAAGCGACAGGAGCGTCTAAGGAAGCAGCCAGCGAATATACAGGAAGGACTCGCAAGAGGTGGAAAAGGTCTAGTCATGGTAAGATGGTTATTACTGAATCTACTACAAATGGATTTGTTTTGTGAACAAGCTAAGTTGATACTCCGTCGGAGTACTCTGTTGATGATTGATTATTCTCGTCGTTTTAACAGGGTGTAGTAGGCGGTATTTCCGGAGTCGTGACCAAGCCGATTTCTGGAGCAAAAAAGGAAGGGGTCGGAGGTTTCTTCAAAGGTTTTGGTAAAGGTATGGTTGGGCTTGTTACGAGACCAACGTCTGGAATTGTTGACTTTGCCAGTGGATCTCTGGGAGCTGTCTGTAGGTGAGTGCTCCTATCATGCTGATTGGGCATTATAACAAAAACTTTTGATATGGTCGATTCTGCCATAATTGTCAAATCGGTTGACTGGGACTGGGATTCGTGGAAAATGAACGTATGCGCTTAGGGGGAATTTTTCAACTGTGTACTCTATCGGAAACAATATATTTCAATAGTTTTGAGACTCGTCATTTATTATCATTTAGATCGACTAGGTGGGCTTTATGTACCCTAAATATCACTATCGTGGCATGTCCGAAACAATGATATTACTTTTTAATGTATTTATATATTTTTCTTTTATCATACGAACCTAAAACTGCCGCGATTAAGCGACTTTCCCGCACTCATTCCCGCACTGTTTTTGATGCGGAAATGTACTATTAACGCTCAACTTTAAGCACAAAATTGTAAAAATATAGGTTTTACGCCGTTGTATCGAACTATATTTTTGCCAATATGTAAGTGAAAGTTTTCAAACCGTGCGCAAAGTCAACTTTCACACGCAGAATGTCAAAAGAAATATTTTTACCCGTAAAGGACAGGTCTGAACTAAGTTTGAGACTGCTGAATCACAGGGGACATTATGTCCAGGAGTTTTCCTTGATTCTTTGATTTTGCCCTTTTAACTCGCTTGCAATGGTCTCAAACACCCTGAATCACTGAGTAGCCATGGCATATTGTTGAAAACAGATGAACAGTCAAATATCCAGCCGAATTAGAGACCTAGATTTGCAATCTGGCCCAAGATGTTCAAGAGCATACCGATTTTTCTCCATGGCAAATAAGAATGTCCGTATCGTTCCTTGATGTCTCAAGAGCACACTCAACGGAAAAAACTGGGAGAAATTTTTTCAGATCTATTCTATCAGGGAGAGACACGCAATGTTCGGGAAAATCGATTAGTGATGATGGACGCTCGTGATAGTAAAAAACCTCAGATATCCGTATCGTGGTACATCCGCTTCGTGGCAAAAACGCTCTAAAATAAGTCATCATTTTGACCAGAGAAACTGACGTATGTCCGTCTGGCATTCGTTTTTGAGTATCGGATGAGTCAGGAAACCATTACCAGGATCCATAGTGGAGCCAGATTTTCATTTGTCATTTTTTCGGTGCCTGCTATTTTTCAAGGCAAAATTTAACAATCATGGCAGAATCGATCATACACTGTAAAAAATTTTGATCAAAAACTTCAACCACGGGCTGAAGTTTTTCATTCAACCACTGGTTGAGGGCCAAAATTCAACCAAGGGTTGTAAGTTTCTTCCCACCACTGGTTGAATTTTCAACCGGGTGGTTGACACTTCTGGTTGAATTTTCAATCACCTTTTTGCAGTGTATATACATATTATTTCGTTCGTTTTAGAGCTACTGACTTGAGTGAAGAAATTAAACGAGTTCGGCTACCTCGATTTCTGCAGAGTGGTGGTTTTGTTCGTCCGTATGTGCGTGACGATGCTGAAGGCCATAAAATTCTACTTGTGAGTTCTTGGTTCAGTTTCAGTTGAAATTCGTAACAGTATGATCATAACTGAAAAATCGGATGATCCCTTAGGAGCTTGAAAGAGGCAAATATGCGAATACAGATGTTTATTACTTCCATCTGCCAATGAATCGGGATGTGCTGCTTCTCACTGATCAAAGAATTGCTTATGTGGAAAGGTGTGGTTCATTCGACGAATGGAGAGTAAGTCATGGATTTTCTTGTTGTTTCAAGTCAGTTTCATTCGAGTGAAACCGGATACAATATTCTTCTTTATAGGTTACTTGGTCTTATTTTTGGCACGAAATTCATTCGCCATCAGTGACCGACCACAATTTCCAAATTTGGCTGAAAGGTAGTCAGAGAAGGTACAACTCTGGGGAATCATTCAGCACCGCTGAAAACGTGAAGATTCTATTCATTCCAGATCCCCAGATGAAACAGGTAGACAGATTCTTCGAAACTGTGGTTTCTTTGTCATTTTGAGAGCATGTAAAAGCTGCACTAAAATGAAGTCATACAATATTTTGAGAAAGTAGCTCTTGTTAAGTCTGCGTATTATTGAAATGCATTACTATGTAAAATTTCGTAGTGATCTCTGATGAATTCTTCAAGAAATATAAAAGCTCTACTTTACATACATTCGTTATAAATTGATTCAGAATCAAACAAAACAATATTTCGATGAAATAGAAATAATCCAATTCGCTTATCGGCAGAATGCACCTTCGCACGAAATTTTGAAATGATCCGCGGAAAGTTCCTGGAGTGATTTTGTCTGTATTGGTCCTACAATACATTTGCAATATAGGTTCACTCCAAGAGCTATTTACGGATCACTTCAGAATTTTGCACAGTCTTTTATTCTGCCGATACGCAGATTGGATTGTTTCTACTTTTCCGAAGTATTGTTTTGTTTCATTTTGAATTGATTTATTATGAATGTCGCTAAGGTAGAGCTTCTTGTTTCCCTGAAGTGGTTTGATTGATCGATAGCTGTAGACGTTTACCAAATCTAGCGACCAAACCTCTTTGAAATTTCATCACGGATCACTCCAAAAGTTAGCATGGTCATGCTAAATGCATAGACAAATCAGAGCTACTTTTTTCATATAATACTGTATGCTTCTATTCTGAATGAATTCTTAACGGATGTTGATGAATAAAAGATTTTGCATCTCCTTGAGAGGGATTAAAAATTCTACTTTACCGTTATCCATGATGAATTCATTTGAAATAAAATTGTACGATGTTTTAAAAAAGTTGCTCCCATCCCAACTGCGCATGCAGTGGTGAAATGCACCACCGGGCAAAAATGTTTAATAATACGCTGAGAACTCTTGGAGTAATCTTATTTATAGTGCAATTACATATAATGGCACTGAAAACAAGAATACTCCAAGAGCTCTCCGCGGATCGCTTTAAAACTTCACTTAGTGACGCTCAGTAAATACGCAGTTCGGATTAGGGCTACTCTTTCGAAATATGGCGTAGTTTGATTTTACATCATCCACTATGAATATCGTTGAGGGCACTTTGTAGCCGTGCATCACCTAATACGTGGTCGCGCGGCCTGCTTGGCGGTCAGATGAATTTTCTTGAAAATTGGGCAAAATGGAGCCAAACGAGGAGAAGACGAATCTAATCCCACCGATTGCCGAAGTGTCTAGACTAGTTGGAGGTCTGTGCATGCAATAGATGTTGCAAACTTTGTGCACATTTTTTGCAAACACTACTGCATGCTCAGATCTCTAACTAGACTAGAAATTTCGGTAATTAGTAAGATTAGACGCATCTTCTTCTCGTTTGTCTCAATTTTGCCCACTTTCCAATAAAATTCATTCGATCACCAAGTAGACCACGCGACCGCGTCGCAGGTGCTACACGGCCACGAAAAGCCTTTAATATTCCATGTGCTTTTAAATTTTGTATTCGAAGATTAAACAATGTATTGAATTTACATTTCAGTTGTTGAATAATAAAGTGCAAGAGCAACTTCGACAGTTTGAATCCCGAACAGAATGAGACATGGGACTGTTCGCTGCACAAAAGTCTTATTGGCTTTAGGAAAGCGTTGAAACAGATAGCTTTTGCGCAACCGAGAGATTTCTAATTTATGGAAGTTACGATGCCGAGATCATATCATGCATCTTCTGATTGAATGCCGTATATAAACTATGAAATATTGTGTTCATCGGATAAATGCAATTTTTCCCCACAGAGATACCATATGCAAGAATACAGAGAGATTGATTATATACAGAGAAACTTGAGAAGGCATATGTCTACTTAAAATACGGACATATTTCTAATGATGTCTCACTATTTTTAACATGCCCCGAACGGCGAAGCACTCATTGGAAAAGGCATTTCTAGACATTTCAAAGTACAGATTGTTACCTGCGAACATATTTTTTTTTAACTCATGGTATATGTCATAGTCAGTAACTTTTGTACATCAAGAATTTCGATCAAGGGTATGTAATCCTCTCAACTCCGATAATTTATTTTTGATATGAAGTGTCACCATTTTGAACCCTTTTGATATTCAATTCATATCGTTATGTGCTTCGATTTAGATGTATATTCAAGTACGCTTTTATACACAAAGAGATGAGCGTTGATGTTTGATCAAGGGAGAATATTTATGATTAAGAATTGTCGATTAAAATCCTGGTTATCATCTCAAGGGTTCAACAGCCTCTCGTTACACGTTCCAACTCTAACAAACTCCGTGAGGCATCAAAGAGACTATGTAGATTTTTATAACATAGATGAATTCGGATGAATACTTGTTAGTAGGAACGATGCTGTAAAATTATTGTTGAAATTTTTTTCTAACTGGACAAACATTAATATAACATATGAATAAAGAACATGTACCGTATTGGCTATATTACATCCTGATTATATACGTCTCGAAAACAATGAAGATCGATAAAGAATAAATGACGGCTATCCATACTGGAATTTGGCAAATCAAAATTGAGACCAATTGATTTCCCACTAAACTCCTCTTCCATACAGATGGTTGGATCGAAGTTGAAAGATCTCAATGAGTAATAAGAAGCTACATTTTCTGCTCATTTGTTGCCTTAAGCTGAGCGAGATGTGTTCAAAATGAGTTTCTGTCAATGTCTGAAGGTCGAAGGTTTGACGACCCGTGTATGGCAAACATGACGATTCATGTTGTAAATACGATGACACGTGCGCTCGATGTCATGCTTACAAAATTCAGAATCTTGGAGTGCGCAACGCACTCCTATTAATTAATACATTCCACGACTTGATTCACATCCTTGGGAATGAATGTGTGAATGCGTAAGCAACGGACAGCAGTCCAGGAATTTGCAGACGCCCCGTACCCCTCGGACCCTGAGTTTGACCGTCCCGGATATCGCGGACTTCCCGACCGTCCGACAGGAAGGATGTACCAGATTCCCGGGATCACGCAAACTTTAGGGATCCCGGATTTTGCGAAGTTCGCGGACATAAACGAGCTCCTGGACCTAGCGGTGTTCTCGGTCATCCAGCCTTCTGAAGATGTCCAGGAATTCGTGGACTCCTCGCTTCTCCCGGACATCCCTGATCTCGCGTATCCGAAGAGACGGCTTCCCCATAAAAGCCGGAGTCCCTCTGGCTCAGCATTCCTGTCCGCCTTGACCCGTCATGGAAGTATTGCCGCCGTCACTCTTCGAACCGGCCCACTACGCTTCATGTCTTTGCTACGCCACACCACGCCCACGTCATCGGCCAGGTCGCCTGCAGATCGTCGTGTTGGGTCGTGTCAAGGTCACCGCGATACGCGCGTTCTTTTTCTCCGGTCGTGTAACAGTGTAGTGAAGCATGCATGAGTATGTGTGTGTGGCATTGGAGCTTCGTACCTCGACAGACGCGGCACAATCTCGAATCAGTTCGTCTCCTTCGTATCCCGGTCTACCCAACGTCTCCTCCGCCTAATTCCAAGTGTTCGTCAGTGTAAACTCATTCTTCAACTCAGTGTCGTCATACTCAAATAGTGCAAATGGAGCAGGAAAACCCTTCCGGCCCATGATATTCACCTCAGTCATTGCCGAATCCAAATCAGTGCCGCGAATTGCCATGTGGCATCTGTGAAGTGAAAAAGCTCGCCAACCTCGGAATTTTGATTTACACGCCTTCTGCGTCTTCGGACACGGGGCCAGAGCTACAACAATGGTCTTCGACTGCCACTCCGCGCAGATCCTAACAATTCAATGGGTAAAATCATTTCTCGTCGCATCACGACCTAAGCACGTATCGGTCACGAGCTCTTCGTATGGCTACGCCATTGGCAAGCATCCTACCGAGGCGCCATATGCTCTTCACGCATCCTTTGGCTAGGATTGGTCATTGTCAATCTTGATCATAGTTTGGCATCAAAAGCACACTATGGATTCCAAAAAGAAAATTGGAATATTTAATGACTCACATTGTTCATGAAGAAACGTAGAAACGATGATTGGTCAATTTGATACTCCACGATGCAGGACATGATTTTCGTGAAGGGCAAAGTTTCATGTTCGAGCGTTTTCCAGGTGGAGTCTATAACATAATCAGCATCATTTTTTGTATAATTTATGTCAAAATCTGTAAATTTTATGTACAGGCTCACTGACGATGCTAATGTCGTAGATTATAGCTCCAATCAGTATAAGATTCTGCGGGTTTGGATATCGTATTTTGGTGCTGAAAAAAGACGATTTCCAAAGTCTCAACCGATTCCGTGATCCCAACTCCTCGGACATTCCTTGCCAGCCAAACTTTCTATGTGCAATAAAGATAATAAAGACAATGAAGAGAATTCGTGTATGGATGAACACTCCTTAATACTTTGTTCCGGAAAGGGTAATGTATAGTCTTCACTTTTGCGCACAGACGATCGGATAGGATTTTCGGAAATTGATCAGAAACTGAAACGTGAGTGAAAAGTTCGCGTGTCGCATGTCTTAATTGAGTTTTGAATGTCATTTCTTCTGATTCCAGATTAACACAGCACACTCCTATCACATGATTTAATCAGGAGCTAGATATGCATGCATGTACACTTGATAGTCACTTTAAAATATAATTTTGAATGATAAAAGCTCCACCTTACCAACATTTATTATAAAGTCATTTAAAATAAGACCAAACAATATTTCAAAAAAGTAGAAACAGTGCAAATTGCGAATCAGCAGAACGCATCACTATGTAAAATTTTGAAGTGATCCATGGAAAGCTCTTCGAGTAACCCCAACTCTGGTTTAATTGAAATATATTCGCACTAGAGTTGGATTACGCCAAGAGATTCCCGCGGACTGCTCCAAAATTTCTTCCAGTCTATCGATACGCAGCGGGAATGGGAGCTACTTTTTCAAAATATTGTTTTATAGCTCTCTTACCTAAAGATCGAAACTTTGAACATGATATCGTATGAAACCGCGTGCGGGGGGGGGGGGGGGTAGTTTTGATACAAAGAACTTGTACGCGACATTTCGGTCACAGGGTAGAGGAAAATGAAGACACAAGTTATTCGAGATAAGAATTCATTTATGTAAGGTCTTGATAGATACCTATCTTTAAATACTAAAATTACATTTTTTGAGTCAAGAGCATAGTGCCTCACAAATTTTCGTAGTGGGGTTAGCATAAGAATTGTTTTCCATAAGCACACATATGTATTAATAGTTATTACATAATAATCTCTGTAAGGATCAAATCGCTTGAATAAAGAAAATAATAAGAAAAGATACCTATCTACAGTTCTATTTTTTGAAGGTGAATCATTTATGAATCCGAATTTTGAAGTTGTATATACCTACGCAAACGATAGTGACAATCAATGAGGATAGCCTGATTGCCTTCTTAATTCACGCGAGGCGTTATTTGCCGGAGCAAAGTATTTTGTTGGGCCAGAGCAAGCGCAGGTTCTTATTGAACATCTTCCATCCACATAGTTTCGAATATTGATGCAATAGTTGCGGCAACCTGTGCTGTCCACATACTCTTCAACTTTTTCTGTACCTACTTTTTTAATTATCTTGCATTTCTTCTCCTTCTTCTCAATCTTTTCATCATTCCCTATAGAAGAAGAGGAAAGATTAAATATGTTCTTAATTGACGTCATCGTGGAACAACTCTCTTTCCAGTCTCTGGAATTCTTTGATTCAAGGAGAGAATTGAATATTGCGACTCCTGAAGACGATTCGCATGAGTACGTGAACTATGTGTTGAATTATATCGAACGAATTCAATTTCTGTTGGAAAACGGGCACCTTTTTAGAGTACATGCTTTAACGTTGTAGGGATGGTTGCAAGCCAGAATAGTTTCTCTATTTCGTTACAAATTTGAATTGTTGTCCTGGCTCGCCAAGAACTGATGAAGTCACCAACCACCTCTTGAAAAAATTTCTCCCAAACATCCTTTCCATATTATGCCGACGGACTCTTTTGCAAGATCGTAATAGTCATATGAGCGGTTCTACTCCAGAACAAAGCAAACGCCATTTCGATTTTTAAGAAATCGAGTGGATTTCTGATAGAATAATGAGTTCAGTATCAATATATTCGAAAAATTCTTTCGACATAGAAGAGCTGCCCAACTACATATTGTCAAGGGAGTCCAACCGAACGTTCATCTCTGGCCTGAATAGTTTACAGACAACCAATACGAATTTCTAAAAGTCTGAATGGCGTTTATTCCATTTTCGAATAGAGCCGTCCATAGGAAGAATTATTACGTTGTGGCTTGTAGCTAAACTACATTTTCTCTCAAGGAATAGGTCGGATGTAATAGCTTTTGTTTAGTTATACAGTCTCACTGGATTATGAAAAAATTGCTCCATTCTTTCTCAACATCTGACTTTTGGCGAATATTAATCTGTTCGAATCCCTACGCTATATAGATAGTAACTATCAAAAATCGTAGAAATGCATGGATTGATTGAAGTACAAAGTCTACTTCCACTACATTCAAAATAGTACAAGAAAGATACGAGGCAGTAATAAAATAGAACTTACCCGTTGGAATTTCATTTGACTTCAGGCCTATGGAGCCTTTGGATGTCGAAGGACTCATATGATTTTCGTTTTTGCTTCGGACTATACCCTGAAAATGGTAAGATCGCGAGGAACTGAGGAGCTGTTTGTAGTTTATGATTTTCTTCACAAACGATAATTTTGTGATGCTTAAACAAAAGAACGCCAGTCCTTTTCCAATGAGTAGATGTCAAGGTCCATTTCTTGGATTTTCTTTACTCGCTTTTTTAAATATATGACAGAGTATACATATGACACTTTTTCTAGTATACTTTTGGTGTGATGATATTTCTGTGCAATTCCTGAATAGCTAATAAGGAAAGGAAACGATTTTTCCTGAATCCAGTAACCATATATATAAATTAGGCGAATTCCTTCGCCATCGTTCAAGTTCATCGTTCGCCTGTATGGAAGCCTAAGAATTTTCTCGATGGACTCGACCCTGGATCGCTCAGTTCATGGAGGACTGAATCGATTTTTTGAATTTTGAAATGGACTCATTCACTATGTGTTTTACAACTGCCTGTATGCATACTCTGCCATATTTGGTCTTGAGTGCATCCCATGTATGAAAAAAATGATTAAGGGCATGTCAAAGCTCCACCTTACCGACATCAACCACATTTAAAATAAAACTCATTTAAAATAAAACTCTCCGATATTTCGAAAAAGCAGCTCCAGCCGTACCCGCGTATTGCCGCCTACAGCAATGTCGTCGAGACTAAAAACTCAAAGCTGCAATGCGCACGTCACACCATACCGCTTAGGTCTTCACGTGCTCTCTGTGCGTAGCAGACGAGAATATTTCATTTGTAACCTAACTAACAAAGTTATTGCGATTGGCACTCCGAGCTACTTGGCTAATGAACTCACAAGACTTAATGTCGATGTTTTCTTTAGAAGATCGCAGAGGAACCCAAAATAAGTACTTATCTACTCAAAACCTAATACTAAGATGTGGAAAAACTCATTTCCAATTCAAGCATCTGTTCTATTGAACTCTCTGAATGTGAGTGATTTTTCCGTGGATTTAGTCAATACCATGAAGCTATTTTTTAAGGACCGCCTCCTCCAGCGCGATATGAATGACTGGAATACGCGTATCACAAACGAAGGTCTCCCATTCTCGTTGATCGAGCTGAAGTGATACAGCAACTGTTGCGTCTGATGATCCTATTTGACATCACCTCCTTCGTGTCACCGCCATCAGCATTCCTATATTTAGTCCCTGGATTAATCAACTTTGGCCATGGTCCACGACGATTCTGTAACGACGACCCTAGGCTTTCGTATAGTATTTATATTCATTTCTCATAATCAATTCGAAAATCGAAAGATAAACTGAGAATTCAGCTTTTTCTCCTCAATTTTGTAATAAACATCGTAGGTATACTAATTACATCTATATGTAAATTTCTTAATTATGTTTATCTGTAGGTAATTCCCATCACACCAGACGGGGTTCTACCCCAAGATGTAATGAAGATTAACTAACTAACTATTGGTGAGAAGTATCGCTGCAAGAATTCGGAAAGATCCGTAGTGATGTCTTCCAATGGTTAGCTTTATGGTTATTTGAAGCCTCTAAGCAAACCACATTCAAGGAGCACTATAGATCACTCCGAAATTTTGCACAGTGATACATCTGTCATGTCCTGACTAGAAAGTATTGATATTGGGCCGCCTTGGCAAATACATTGCACTCACACCTACACTTATCCTACACACCAGTATAATCCCCCGATAACATGAATATTCCTACTCCCGCCTTTTATCCTCGTTTATCTTCCGCTTGTCACCGATAAAATGCACTCTCGGCAAAAGCTGTTGAATCATTC